>JAQQZX010000039.1:4068946-4083957 GCA_030068355.1 Notoglanidium maculatum | reverse complement strand
CTCCATCCATTCTCTTTTTTCCTTTCCCATCACACTTTCCCCTCTTTTTTCCTCTTCCTTAAGGTCTCACTCTTTTCTTTTCCCCCCTCTCTTCTTTTGAGCTGTTATTAAATTAAATCAAATCAATTTCCTCTCTCTTTTTCGGCCTCTTCTTCTGTTTCTCTTTTTATGCATTTTTTAAATTTCATTTTATTTTTCATTTCTTCTTGGTGCTTTCTGTCCTTTCGTCTCCTCACATTTTTTCCTCAGATTAAATTCCATTCATTCATTTTTTTCTCTATCTTCCCCGTCGTTTCTCTTTCCTTGTTTGACTCCCTTCTGTATCCTCTTTTGTACTTCATCTCTCGTTCCTCTTATTTTTCTCCTCCTCTTAACTGAACGCTCGCTGCTCTGAGAAGCTCCAACATGTTCCGAGCTACATTTATTACTTTGACATCTGTTAGAGCAGATCATTTCGCTAAGATCTGGCAACCCTGAACACAGCTAGCGTTTCCTTTACAACGACCCTTGTGCATGCTTCAGATAAATCACGCAGAACCTAAATAATAAAACCTACAATATCCACTATGACACTTTGGCACTGTTACACACATCACACACCAGTAATTTGTGCACGTTATTCATTTTTATTAATAAAAAAAGTGAATGATTAGAAAGTCCAGCATGCCTTCATGCCGTTAGCATTGATGCTAGTGAATTACATTGCTAATTCTATGCTAAAAATGATCTTTATTACTCATTCAAGAGCAAAAAATGAGATTGTTGCTCATTTGAATTGTTGAAAGCACTGGAATTTACGCTGAAATTGCGGAATAAGAGAGAAAATGTTAAAGTCGCTCCAATCAAGAAAGAGAGAGAGAAACTGATAAAGGAAAAATGTAAAAAGGAAATAAAAACACGTTTAGAAAGTTATAAGGAAGGAAAAGTACAATGAAGAAGAATAAAGGAAAAAAGAATAATGAGGGGAAGATGGGAAGCAACAGAAATATGAAAATGTAACAAAAGGAAGAAAAATGGAAGCGGAAAAAAAAATTAATGTAAGAACAGAAGCAACAAAATAAGAAAAAGAAAGAAAGAGAGGCAAAAAGTAACAACATAAGAAAAGAAACCGTGCATTTAAGAAGAATGTAATAAAAGAGAGAGAGAGAAATGAAGGAGAAAGAAAGAAAGAAAGGAAGACTCGGCTTTTCTTTCTGCCTCGTCCATCGCCGGAGGTTAACAAGTCCTCTAGCTGCTGTCATGTCGCCGGACTGGTAGTGCCGAGTGTGTGTGTGTGTGTGTGTGTGTGTGCGTGTGTGTGTGTGTGTGAGAGACAGAGAGAGGGAGAGACAGACAGAGAGAGCGAGAGGGAGAGAGACAGAGAGAGAGGGAGAGAGGGAGAGGCAGAGGGAGAGAGAGAGAGAGAGACAGAGAGAGAGAGAGTGAGAGAGAGTGAGAGAGAGAGAGACAGAGAGAGAGACAGAGGGAGAGAGAGAGAGAGAGACAGAGAGAGAGACAGAGGGAGAGAGAGAGGGAGAGAGAGAGACAGAGAGAGAGACAGAGGGAGAGACAGAGGCACAGAGAGAGAGACAGAGGGAGAGAGAGAGAGACAGAGAGAGAGACAGAGGGACAGAGAGAGAGAGACAGAGGGACAGAGAGAGACAGAGGGAGAGACAGAGGGAGAGAGAGAGAGACAGAGAGAGAGACAGAGGGAGAGAGAGAGAGACAGAGAGAGAGACAGAGAGAGAGACAGAGGGAGAGAGAGAGAGAGAGAGAGAGAGAGAGAGAGAGACAGAGAGAGAGAGAGAGGGAGAGAGACAGAGAGAGACAGAGAGAGAGACAGAGGGAGAGAGAGAGAGAGAGAGAGGGAGAGAGAGGGGGGTGTATAGTTTGGAAGTTAGCTCGCTCAGTGTAAACAGAAGCTCCAGCACTGGGTGGTCCGCTTGATTAAATCTCCAAAAAACCCCGCCTGGGTGTGACGTCCCGCGCTCCGGATCAACACCGCGCACTTCCTCGAACCCGAAACAAACAACAAATGTTGCAGAAGCGGAGGCAGTATCACTCTAACACATCACCGCGTTGTTGTTTATACCCAGAGATATCACAGGCACCATCTGGCCACCTCGCGTGTTCGGATCCGTCGACGACTCAGCCCTGCGCGTTCCCCCGTCTCTTATTCTGAATATGAAAACGTCTGGAGAGTCCGAGAACAAGGATGGAGGAAGAGCGGGAGGAGACTCGCCTCGTTTTTTTTTAAAGTCACACACATGTTCGTAGCGCGGAGAAGAAAGCGGTGCTCTCGTTTCCCACAATCCCGCAGGGCCCGTATCAGAGCACCAGCTCCCCTGAACTGAAAAAAAAATGAAATAAAACCTCCCTAAACTAATCAAGCCTGAGACAGAACGGCTATTACGGACCGAGCCCAATAAATGATGTAATAAAAACAGACTGCGGTTTTGTTTATAAGCATCTGATGCAAACGGATCATCACACGCCTCCCTCTGCTTTGCGTTTGCTTTCGTCTCACATTCCCTTTATTCTCTCTAACACACGTGTTCATTAAGTCTGTCCTGGCCCAGAATTTATTCTCCTTTATTTTCCTGTTGACGTAAAAAAAAAAAAAAAGTCCCTTTGCTGTGTGGAGTTTCTCGCTTTCATATCGCACTGAGCTGCGACGAGCCAAAATGTTACGTTATGTAGTAATAAAGCGTGCATTCGATTTAAAACAGACGTGTCCACGTGTTATAAAACTGCTGAAATAGCGTCGTACTTCTTTGATCTTTTTAGCTACGTTAGCCTTGAATACTTCTCAGCTGATGGACGACTCCGTGGTCCTCTAATCATACGTCCTTTAATTCTGCATCCTGATTGGTCAGGATGGAAGGTGTTGATCATTGCTCTAACTGTACTGCAGGTTCATATTAACGCGCTCGCTCTGACACGTCATCGTTACCGTGGTGACAGCTCATCCATAGCTCAGCCATAAACGCGTGGAATCGTTGCTGTGCAGTGTGCCACGGGGGCAGATCAGAGGTGGAGGCAAATGCGGGATCTTTATTGAAATAAAATGAAACGTGTATTATAAACAAAACATTCGTGAACGTGAAAGAGAACGACTTCAGGGCAAAAGCTAGACAAGGAACACATCGCTAACTGAAGACAAGGCCACGTGACCTGCAGGGGCTGATGGGTAACGTAGTGCCACGCTACCCTGACAATATGGTGCAGTTTCGGTATGTAAGGAGACGTTTATTTAGCATTCATGGAAGGAGTCTCCAGTGTCGGTGCTTCATAACAAGCTGTTAACTTTTCGGAGACTTTTTTGTGGTTCCTTAATAACACCTCGAGCGTCTTATTACCATGGCGAGAGAGCGAGCGGGGGCTGGTGAGGGAGCGACTGTTTATAGCTGCCATAACACAACTAACCCGTTTCCTGGATGTTTAACACGTCTGAACGCAGCTGTGAACGGATAAAAGTCTGACGTGAGGTTCTTTGCGGAATAAAACATGTCAAACTGCTGGTGTGAGAGGAACACGCCGTCACAGTACGCTGTTCTACAGTTCTAGGAAAAGAATCGACTTTGGTGTAAAGACGTCGCACTGTTGATTATTTTCCTGTACCAGCACATCCTGACGTGTGTTTTATTTCTCACTCTGTGGAACAATAAATAAATGTTTACGTGTAATCCAGTGCTGAAATACTTACAGCTGTTTATTCTACAGAGACTCATGGTACACTTTTAATCATATTTGTCAGGGTGAAACTCCCCATGTGTTCATTATCAGTGTTTAAACAATGTGTGTGTGTGTGTGAGAGAGATCAGTGCTTTAGAAAGTCACGTGTCGTATGTATATGTATATAATCGGATGTATTTTGATTTGACGAGCCAGATCTCATCTGCATTCATTAGCGTCTACAGCTTCAGAGGGGAAAAAAGATGCAAATGAAGCTTCTACCCGCTCCCTAAATGTGCTATGGCGCGCGCGTGTGTGTGTGTGTGTGTGTGTGAGTACTGTGATCTTCTAGCATGATCTCCAGATGAATCTCGTGTTACGGAAAATGCTAATCATTTTGTTTAAAAAAAACCCAAACAAACGAAAAAAAAATCCCCAAATAATAATGCGCAGCTGGATCTGGAGGTGCAGCGAGTGCAGAGTGTAAACGTGTTTCCTTTAGTCCTCCGGGCCTGACACGGGGCTTTTCTCCGCTAATTCCCCCACTTTGGATGTTTTAAAATAAAGCCTGGGGTCAGAGATCAAACCTCCATTCAGGAGAAAAGGGAAAAAAAAAAAGCTAAGAGAGTGTGAGAGGACGTCTGCTCGGCTGGAGCGTTTAAATAAGAATGTCATTCTGGCACTTATTGCGGCTCCGCGTATTAAATTAGGCCGAGTATTTTCCAGCGGGATTGAATAAACACGGCGAACAAATTGCCTGCGAGAGCTACGGGGGGAAACGCCGCACTTTCGAATAGCGCTCGTCTTCTTTAAAGAATAAACAAAAACAAAAAAAGGGAAGAAAAAGAAATACAGCACTTTTAATAAACAGGCAGTAACAAAGAGCGTCTCATGATGGCAGATAGTGTGTGTTCCTGTACTGTTCAGCCGAGCCCACACACACACACACACACACACACACACACACACACACACACACACACACACACACACACACACACACACACACCACGGGAAAGAGATTAAATAAATCTGGTAAGCAATTAAAAGTAAAACCATAAACGTGAAGTTCAGTCGCTGAAATCAACTTTAAATTACTTTCAACATTATTTAAAGACACACCAGGCAATATTTCAGGGCAATTAAAAAATTGTTTACAATACTGTAATAAAGCAGGCGGGGACGTTACAGGAAGTCCTCAGCGAGAAGGCGGCACGCGGACGTGTCCCAGCTGCTCTGCACACGCCTCTTCTGTACATTTTATTCATGATTATGTTTTCCCTTCATTCACGTGAACCTGCGTGCGTCCTTGAGACGTGAAAAGCGAAACCTTACAGGCTGGTTAACGGCGTCACGTCTCAGTGCTAATAAAGGAATACTAATAAGCTGAGTGTAATGAGTTAATAGAGAGAGTTTTTTGCTGTAGGAATAAATAAATGAGATTAATTTGTAACAATGTACGTTAAAACTAAAACTGAAACCCTGCTGAGCTTCATCACGCTCCTCTTCCTCCGGCTTTAATCAACAGCAACAATGAACTATTATTACTAACAACTATCAGGCACTGACTGAACTAAAGCAGCATTTACGTTTAAATCTGTTCATGTGTCCAACACACGGCTTAACTGTGCATTTAACCTCATACACTCACATGTATTATTATTATTATTATTATTATTATTATTATTATTTGGGCAACAACATGCAGATCATACAGTGAGTTATTCTTCTAGAAGACATTTCTTTTGTTAAAAGTAAACTAAAGGTACTAAATAAACTAATCACCAAAATAATTATGACTATGAATGAATGAAAACATAGATGAATAAAAAATAACCAAATAATTAACTAACTTACCAACCAATTAAACAAACACATAAACAGAGATGATGTTGCTGTGCCTTCTAACATGGCATGTTTACTATCATTATTATTATATTTTCTAATTACCTTCAATAGAGACAATAATTATCTAAATAAGTAAATAATAATCAAGTAAACAAACAAACAAATACTTAATCAATAAGATATCAGTACTTAGGCATTCAGAATACCTTTGTACATAATTTAGGTATTTATTTATGTTTGTTTGATTGTTTACTCATCTCAGCTCAGCTATCTATCATTTCTCTATCTAACGATCTTTACAGTCACTTGTAACGTGGCACGCCTTTTTCTCTAATGACCATCAGGAGCGAGAACGACAACAAAGTAACAAATAAGTAAATAAATAAGAACATAAAAAACACACAAATAAAAAAAAATTTAATAAGGTGCCAGCACTTAACCTTATATACACACACACAGAGCCATTTATTTATTCCTTCATCACTCTATCTATCTATCTAGTTTAACAACTAACTGAATGAATAAATGAACAAATACGCAAGTAAATAAACAGATAGAATAATTTATCCATCCTCCCATCTCTTCCTTTATTTCCTGATCTGCCTGCATCCCTAAGAATGCAGCTCTAATTAAAATATTTTCATATTCCCCAATCAGTGTTGGTTTCTCCTGCACACGTGATCACGTGCCTCGCCGCTGCCGCTTCCTCCACTCCGTGACAGAGATGTGACTTTTCAAGGTTGTCATCGATCACAGGGTGTCTGAAACACCAACATGTACGGAGACAGATGGTCATGGGAGCGCGGCGTGTACTAAAATAACCTCTGTGCATAACGCAGGCGTGTTCCCTCGCTCACACACGCGTCCGCAGATTATAATTAAGTAATCTGGCAACCCTGAGACAGGGTCAGGGCTGTGTTTTATTATTGTTGCTTCAGAGCAATGTCTAACGTTGTTATTACCACTTCATACGCCTTCGCTGCCAAATACTTCTTTAATTTGTTATAATTTTAGATCATGCTGATGAAGACTTCTTTTTCACACCGAAGCCAATGCTAATTTACTGCGACCTCCTGCACGCTGCCTCCGACAGAACAGAACACGTCACATAACTTCAGATTTACTTCTAGATTGTCTCTTTCTCGTGTGTTTGCACGCATTAAATCACTCTTAGATCACAAATCTGCCACACTAGTGTAAAGTAACTAACAATGCATAAGTATTCACGCCCCCTTCAACTTCACACATCGTAACAACCTGGAAGGCTAATGCTACCACCAGCACGCTTCACAGAGGGGGTGGGGATTTTTAGAGGCTATTTTGTGTAGCTGCATGAAATTTCACTTCCAGGTTGTTACGCTACAAAATTAATACTTGTCCAATGCACTGCATGCTGATTTTCAGTCCTCTAAGTGGACAGATTTGTGGCTATTTAAATGCTGATTAAATTATCGTTATCTAATGCAATGTCTGCTTAACATTTCTGATTCGTTTTTAAAATAATGCGTTTGTGTATCGCTAACCCGACTTCCCAGTGCCACAGCATAACCAACCTCGTCGTGCAACGGCAATAGCAAACGGAGGGAGCTGTTTTATGTTTAAGCTTTTTTAAAATTTTTAATGAACTTTTCTCATTTTTAATAAAAGGAAAATTGTGGTTAACAGGCTATTATATTTTACTCCAACCTTTACAAATGTTTGTAAATAATTATTGTTGGTTATAAGGAAAATGGAACAAAAGTTTTTTTAATTTAACAAAAGAAGTTTGAAGTTGATAAAGAAAAGGAAAGTAAATGTTGCGTTTAATGTTCTTTAAATGTTGGTGTTTTTTTTGTTTTTTTTCCAAAGGTATTGTGGCAAAATCAAATCGTGAACAGGGTGAATCGTTACGTGCCTACAAGCAGATTAAAATATTTCCTTTTTTGCTAGACTTCATACTTTTCCAGCACTGCATTTCAGCAGTGACCTCACTCCAGTCACAACATTTAAACCTACGATACAACAATACCCAGAAAGTATATGAGAAGCATTCATTTCTCACATCAAGTGTTTAATATTTGAAGAAAGCACACTGATATGCATGCTACGAGACTAAATACAGCAAATATTACATCTGTAAGATAGGAAGTTCCCCCAGGACCACGTGCGCGTTTAGTCCCATACGGATAGGGCTTTTTATTCCAGCACTTTCTGCAGAACATACATTATTACTTATCACTCAGGAAATGGAGGAACTGGACTGAAACTGGCTAAATACTATGAATATGGCACACTTTCAAATTAAAGCAAACTAATCACAGTGCACAGCACCTTCTAATTGGCTGAGGAAAGACAAATACTGTCTATTTACAGTGACAGACCGGCAGCGACACATAAATTCCCACTTCAATGTGCTATTAAACAACAACAACAACAACAACAGTACCAATCTCTCTCTCCATATATATATATATATATACAGAAATAAACACAGGTTTGATAATTATCTTCAAGGACTTCTATACTCTAACTAGTAGAAATATAAATAAAACGCTTCTAATTGTACTCGAGCAGCATGTTACCTCAACTACTCGAGCACCGGATTTTTGTACTTCGTTCACCACCAAGCACAAAAGGTATTTAATAAATAAATAAATAAATAAATAAGCTCACTAATGCTGGGAAGTCGCTGTGGTGTATAAGGAGTGAAAATAATCAACTCTGAACCCATTACATTTTATTCCCTACGTTTCCAACATTATATCCGTGATCAGCGTTTTTCTTCGATTGAAAAACTTTTCTGACCTTCTGCACCAATCATTACCTGATGTATAGGCCAAACATGTTGAGTAATAAACCTGATCAGGAAATAAACTTAATATGAAAACTATATACTTTTATTGTCAACATTTTACACATACTGAAGGTGAATATAGATGAACTATATCCTAAAAGCACTCAGGCAAAGTGTGTAATATTTACACACAGTTTTATTATTATTATTATTATTATTATTATTATTACAGGTGAAGTGCATTTAAATACAGATACACACATCACATGGTACAGAACACACCTCAGTGCTAGGTATACTGGCACAGTACATTTTAAATTAGATTTCAATATCAGTAAATATACCTGAACATATTTAATATTGTAAATCTAAGAAAATGCATTTAAATCTACTTTTATCAGAGGAACAAGTAAGAACAATCCTGAGATGAGAATTCCTTGGATGAGCTCCATTTCCACAAACCCTGAGAAGTTTCTGTTATGAACCAGAACTACGTATGCTGTAAGTCAGATAGCTTAAAGGTGCGATGGTTGATTTTGATTCATTCCTTACTTTTACTAATAATCTGGAAAATACATACTCCTCACATTCACCCTTCCAAACCCGTCTCCAACTGTGCCTTCGTTCACAACAAAATATGCCTTATCGCTTTCTTCCTTTGCGGCCGCCCGCATGATCGGCTCGAGTCGGCTACATACAGGATAACCGCAGGAAAACGGAATGGGGAGGTTTAAAATATAGATACTTTGCCAAAAATAATCTTCGACTCCACATTACGGTTTAAGCTCTACGAGCTAGGATGTCGCTGCGCAGACGCAGGTTGTTTTTGGAACGTCAATGCCATGGAAAATGCCGACTTGTTACTTGGCGCAGAGGATTCTGGGAGGAGTCAGCTGACCTCTTTTATGACATGCTGAAAAAATATCGCTGAAAAGAATTATACTTATTATTTAACGTTGTCTTTTTAAACAATACTGCACACTGAAGTATAGTAATTTAAAAAAAAATACACAATAGAGAACGGTATATTTCTAAACGAGCCATTTTTTACGTACTTTTAATATTCTTCACCTACATGAAGAGAGTGTTTTTTCTGCACTTAATTACGCTCTGTTTCATCCGAGGGACGGCGTGCGGTCGGGGCGAGATACGGTCTCGGCCGTGAGGCGATCCGTTTCTCCTCAAAGCCACACAATTCATCAGTCATGCTGCAGCGGCTCCTCACCTAACACGATTAAGACGACGTGCCGCTGTCCCGCCGCAGATACTGATGAAGCAGACGGAGGGAGAGAGTGAGAGATGTGGGAGGAGGGAAACGGCCATGGGAGCAGAAATTAAATTTTGATAATGGAGTACATCCATTTGAGGCGCTTTTGCAAAAAAAAAAAAAAAAGAAGAAGAAGAAGAAGGGGGGAGAGCACGATGGGCGAGCAGGAAGTTCAGAGGAGAGCGAGAGAGAGAGAGAGAGCGAGAGAGAGAGAGAGGGAGGGAGGGAGGGAGGATAATAACCGCTGGAGAGTGGATGACTGAGTGCCGGCTTCAATCCGAGCTGCCACATCACGTCCTGTTCAATCCCATCAGCGCTAACGCTGCACCCAACATTAATGTGCTATAATTAATATCAGCGTCCATTCAGACAGCGTTTGACCTTCTGACCTTCAGCTGAAGGTCACAAGGTCATGTTTTAGGGAAAAAAGAGAGAGAGCGAGAGAAACCCCATTAGCAAAGTATTTTAATAAGAGATTTCATCCTTTATTACTGACACGTTTAACAACCTTGCTGATATTGTAATGAAACCTGACACGTGATTTTACTTTTCATTTAAACTGTTTGTGTTAATCAGTGAATAATATTCATCAGTCACGAGGATGTAAAGAGTCAGTAAAAGGAAAAGCTGCATCAGTACTACGGGGGAAAATTCACAACAATATATAACAATGAGCCCGTCGGCCCTGCGCTGGGGGTACGCGGGGGTCCACGTCGGCCCTGCGCCGGGGATACGCGGGGGTACGCGGGGGTACGCGGGGGTCCACGTCCTAATGTTTCAGATTTATCTAACGAACATAAATTTGGCTAAAAAGGAAATATTAATAAATATATACAAGTAAACAAATGTATGTATGTATGTATGTATGTATGTATATATATATATATATTATTATTATTATTATTATTATATATATATATATATAAAATAATAATAATAATAATAATAATAATAATGAACATTAAAAAGACACAAGGGGGAAAAGATTTATATATTATTATAATATAAATAATAATATATAAATCTTTTCCCCCTTTTTAGATATTTTAATGTCATGAGACAATAGTTTCCATGTAAAAAAAGTTTCACTTTAAAAAGGATTCGATTTTTTTAAATCTAAAAATATATATATAAAAAAAATTACAAGTTAAAAAAAAGGAAAAAAGAGAAAAAAAACTACTTCACATAGGTTGATTTCTAGATTTTGTAAGAATGCACATAAACACACTAAGAGATGCAATTATTATTATTATTATTATTATTATTATTATAATTATTATTATAAAAGATGTCAGCAAGTCAGGGAAAAATATATTTACTCATTTCTTTCTTAAATGTGCTTCTTAAACATTCGGGTCATTTTATATGTAGATGTTTTTAAAGATCTTAAGGATGATAAAACGTCATGTTGATGTTGAGGATGAAATTGCTCATGTAATCCTTTTGTGTAGTTCACTGACACGCACACGCGCGCACACACGCACACACACATAATTTTAATGAGCTTCAGTCTTTCCTGTTAGAGACCTGGTCGTCACAATGGCCAACGCAAAGTAATTAAAACATGACGGTGTATCTGTGTGCATCTCTCTTTATTAGTTTGGGGGCTGAGGGACGCGGCGTCCTTCGGCTTCTGAGCAAAAAAATCAAGTTGCTCGATCACCACTTTGCTCTTCTAAACTCTAAACTTTAACGAGAAACACAAACGGGGGCACGCTGGAGTCTAAAGGGAGAGCGAGAGAGCGGGAGAGCGAGACAGCGAGAAGGGAAAATAAAACCAAAATGCATACGTACACCTGTGTGATGTGCAGCCATTAAACCCGACACTTTGGGTTCGTCTTTAAAAACACGACCTAAAAGGCATAATAACGCTAAAAACAGCTTAATGGTGAGAACGGCGCGCTCCCGATCCCGTCTGATCTAACACGTCGTTTACCACCGACGTCTATAGTGTCTGATACGCCACGTTTCCCTCACGTGTCAAAGTGATTTCCTGAAAGGAGCATGTGATCAAGCAAAAACATCCCTCAACACCACTCCGAGATACCGAGGCTTCCTAACAAACCGCCCGCAAAACGTTACATTACTTATTTTTTAATTTGATAAATTATAATAAAAGAAGAAGGAGATATCAGTAACATATTGCTCATAAATGACACCAGGTTAGGGAGTTAAAACCCGTACTGAATTTTACCAACACCTTCTGATCAGTCATCAAAGAAAAATAAATAAATAACTCAGACACAAATCTATAAAAATGAACATATTTCAATTGTAGAGATTTAAACCAGGACAATCAGAGTATATAATCGTCATTTAAAAAAAAGAAACGGAAAACAACTGTTTTAAAAAGGTCTCAATACTGAAAGTGTATCGTGGTAGCATTTATCCTGACATGGATGTGATATTTCCGTATCGTCCAGCCCTTTTATATGTATAAATGAGCTTATTCTATTTTTTGCTTATTAAAAATAAATAAATGAATAAATAAAATTCCTCAAAGTTTCCTCAAAGGGTTCTTCACTGGATAATTGACCCTTTTCTTTCTAAATATGACTTCTATACTGTATATAAAGAGGAAATGGATTGTCCATGTGAGCAGGAGTAGAATGAGTAGAAAAAGGACGAAATAGCTGAAATAAATACAATTAAATCAAATTCTGCGATGGTTTTACATTTTGGTCAAAATATTTAAAGAATTCTTTATAAAACTAATCATTTTTGAACAAAAACAGCAATGCTGCTTACATTCCAGAGCTAAAAAAAAAAAATAAATAATTTTTATAATTATAGTCCGGCACAAAAATATTCCGTTAACTTGGGAGAAACTATAAAAATAGCAGAGCCATGCTTAGCGAATAGTTTTGAGTCTGTCGTGATTTGGAGGTGATTTATCCCGGAGGTAAATTTTCCTAAAAACTTCCTCAGCAAACACAACGGTTCCAAACCTCTGGATCATTTCACTAACCGATAAAGGACTCCGTGTGCTGCTTGTAGAGAACGGCAGGACGGTGTGATGACGATCCTCCAGTGCTTTACTCCAGCAACATCCCGACCATTACATTAAAGTACGACACGTCATAGTTTTTATCCGTTAAAAGTTATGCTCAGGTTGTGGAACGCCCATATAAGGAGTTCCTGTTGTCGCTTGTCAGTTCTTCACCATCTTTAATCACGTTCCTGTGTATTATTTTATTTTTTTTGAGCTAAACGTGGCACTGATCCGAGACCCAGAGCATCAGACACACAGCATAATCGGATATTCGAGGGAAAACACACACACACACACACACACACACACACACACGCGCGCGCACGCGCGCATCCTGTAACAAGTGACAGACTGGGACTGGATTTGGAGAAGAATTATACTTTCACCAATAAAAGAGCCAGATTTTTTTTTATTGAAGTGATTTTTGTGTGAAAGAGTTGAACTGTGACGTGTTCAGGTTACATTTTAAAGCTTTTATTAATAAATGTGTATGTATTTATTTTGATATAAAAGGGAATCTAGCTCAGGGTAATTTGTGCTGCTCTGTTTGTGTTGTTGAGGTTATATATGGTTCTATGACTGTATCAATGAGGACTTCCTTATTACAATTTCTGACAATTTCTTCCCATTAAAAGACGAGTTGCGTGATGTGGATGAGGAGAGGAGAGGAGAGAAACTTTAACGAGGATAGCAAACGGGGGCACGGCGGAGTCTAACGGGAGCAGAAAACACCGCGAGTGAAATATCACGCTGCATTTAATCAAAAAAAAGAAAGAGAGAGAAAGAGAGAGAGAGAGAGAGAGTCTTTTATAAAAACCTTAGTTGCAGAAACGAGACTGGATGTAAGTGAGAGAGTGAATCGGGCGCTGATGTGACAAGACGCTGCTTTAATTACTACAGCGGGAAAACCCAAAGCGGCGTCCTGGTTTCGTTCAAAATGTCACACACTCACTGGGGAGGGAGTAAAGTAAAAAAAAAATATATATATTTATATACACACTGAGAGAAAGAGATTAAACTTAAAACAAATGTAAAATTGTTGATGTCAACAGTATAGTAAAGCGTTGTGGGATTCCTCCTCTGCACACACCACAACATACATCACTGTGTGTCTGTCTGTCTGTGTGTGTGTGTGTGTGTGTGTGTGTGTGTGTGGATTAGCTAAGTGTAGTGTACAGAGAGTACAGATGAGAGGAGGCTTGATGTGAAAATCTGAGTTTGGGTTCATTTGAAGTGTTATTTATCTTTCGGTTGAAGGAAAGAGTGGAGGTGTCACACAGGCATTACTCAAGATAAAAGAAAAGCTCTCACTCTGTCTCTCTCTCCCTGTCTCTCTCTGCCTGTCTCTCTCTCTGCCTGTCTCTCTGACAGTCTCAGTCTGTCTTTCTCTCTCACTCCCACTCTCTGCCTGTCTCTGTGATTGTGTCTCTCCGTCTGTCTCTGTCTATCTCTCTGACCGTGTCTCTCTCTGTCTCTCCGTCTGTCTCTCTGACCGTGTCTCTCTGTCTGTCTCTCTGTCTGTGTCTCTGACTGTCTCTCTGCCTGTCTCTCCGTCTGTCTCTCTGACCGTGTCTCTCTGTCTGTGTCTCTGACTGTCTCTCTGCCTGTCTCTCCGTCTGTCTCTCTGACCGTGTCTCTCTGACCGTGTCTCTCTGACCGTGTCTCTCTGTCTGTGTCTCTGTGACCGTGTCTCTCTGTCTGTGTCTCTGACTGTCTCTCTGTCTGTCTCTCTAGCTCTTTGGACACTGAGATGCTGCACTATCGCAGTAAAGAACACCCCTCCCTATGCCAGCGTTGGTCAGTTACACTGAACCAAACAAATCCGGCTTAAAGCCGCACCAGTGTGTGTGTTTTTATACAGCATTTTCGCGTTCCAGAACCAGAGGCGTGAAGTCTCACAATGGAGCATCCGCATCTAGCGTGACGTATAAGATACATGTCGGAATTACGAATACCCCGAGCAACAACAGCAGGTGAACAGAGTGCTGAGGTGGTTTTGGTAGCGGTGCACATTTACACCACTCCACAAACACAAGTGGCTGAGCAGCGTGTGTGTGAGGCATCAGAAATATGTTGGAGGAGAAATTAAAGAGAAGTGGGAAAGCGATTCGAGGCAGAAAGGCGCTTGGACCTTACACACTGTAGATGGAGATGTTCGAAACCGTGCTGTCTGTCTTTCTGTCCCAGAGGAAAGTCTAAAACACACGTGTGTTTTGTCTGAAATCAATTTTGTTTGATGAGGATGAACGCGCACGCGCACACACACACACACACACACACACACACACACAAAAACACACACACCTGTAGCTTACATGCAGCCACCATGTCAACTGTCAGATGGAGAGACAGAGAATGAGCACGAGTGTAAACGGGACAAAGAAGGACAAAGACAACATGTAAATGAGAGAGAGAGAGAGAGAGAGAGAGAGAGAGAGAGAGAGAGAGAGAGAGAGAGAGAGAGAGAGAGAGAGAGA
>JAQQZX010000039.1:4036551-4068846 GCA_030068355.1 Notoglanidium maculatum | reverse complement strand
GGGACAAAGAAGGACAAAGACAAAATTTTAATGAGAGAGAGAGAGAGAGAGAGAGAGAGAGAGAGAGAGAGAGAGAGAGAGAGAGAGAGAGAATGTTGGAAAAAAACTAGAGCAACAGCAAAAGGACAAGGAAGAGAAGAAAAGAAAAGGGAAGGATGAAGGGTGTATTTTTTCAGAGAGAGAGTTAGAGGATCAGAGGACGAGTCAGAATGTTGAAAATGATGAAATTCTGTTGAAAGCATCGCTCTCTCACACACACACACACACACACACACACGCACACACACGCGAGCAAACGCGCGCACACGCGCACACACGCCAACACCTCAGACGGAAAAAGAGACAGGTACAGACAGCAAGTGCTCTATAGTGTCCTGGCTCTCTCTCTCTGTGTGTGTGTGTGTGTGTGTGTGTGTGTGTGTGTGTGTGTGTGTGTGTGTGTGTGCGATAGAGGGACAGACAGAGACAATAATGGGCATATGGGATGTGGATAAAGATGTTAACAGGGTGTTTTCTACCATCTTAAGACGTCCAAACACCTTACGAGCAGTAAAGTTGGCCAGTTGCTGCACATCCCAGATTCTCTCTTCTGTTTCTCAAGAAATAAACACTCAGAAAGGAGAGAACTGAGTGCGCAGAGAGCCGGGTTCGAGTTAGTCTATTTTTATGTAAGACTCTACCAAGCCTATGGTCCTTAACACGTCAGTTTTGTAGCAGTGCTCGTGCTCGCTGCACTCACTGAGCAACTTCTGTCACTCCAAAACACGCAAAATGAAAATGAGAGTGGTGCGAGCTATACCCTGCTGGGCAAGCCAGGGCTCTCACGATCGCCATGGCAACGATAAACAAGTCACGCATGCTCACAGGCCGTATGATTCCATAAACAGTTATCATGCTATTGTTTTACTGAATATTGAGACATCGCATCTGATGAGACTGTATTTAAGACCCCTGGTGTGTGTGTGTATGTGTGTGTGTGTGTGTGTGTGTGCTGTCTGCAAGCTAACAGAGATGCATGAGAACGCCAAGCCAGTTTGTGGAGGGGGCGAGGTGTGTGTATGAGTATTTATGAGACACACACACAAACCATTTTCATCAGGTCCTTTCCCACTCAGCCCTTCTGCTCTATAAATACAGCCAATCACCTCCACACACACGCACACACACACGCACACGCACACACACACGCACACGCACACACAGATGCGTCTGGGATTAGAACGAGACTCGAACGTTCGACACGAGACCAGAAACAGAGAGAAAGAAAAGAGAAAGGACCAGTATTTGACGTGGGGATTAACTAACACACACACACACACACACACACACACACACACACACACACAATCAGAGTGTTTACACATCAGGATTAAGCACTGGGTGATCACATGAAAAAAAGTGAAAGTGTGTCGATCAAAAGGAGGAGTGTTTCACCTTCCTGTGTTTTACCCTACAACTAGCACTGTGTTCCAAATAGCACCCTACTCCCTAATCAGGAGTGTGTACACAGCAGTGTGTAGTGCACTAATAAAGAGAGGTAGATCTCTGATAGATATGGTTTAGGACACAATTCATTCATCATTCAGTGCAGTCACATTCTGGCAAGTACACACCTCACCATTATCATGTGGACGTGTCCCAATCCACACTCCCTACTCACTACCCCACAGACATGTCCAAATCCACACACCCTACTCACTACCCCACTGTGGACATGTCCCAATCCACACTCCTTACTCACTACCCCACAGACATGTCCAAATCCACACAACCTACTCACTACCCCACTGTGGACATGTCCAAATCCACACTTTCTACTCACTACTCCACTGTGGATGTGTCCCAATCCACACTCATTACTCACTACCCCACAGACATGTCCCAATCCACACACCCTACTCACTACCGCACTGTGGACATGTCTCAATCCACACTCCCTACTCACTACCCCACGGACATGTCCCAATCCACACACCCTACTCACTACCCCACAGACATTTTTCCGATCACATGCCCTACCCCCACTGTGGATGTGTCCCAATACACACACCCTACTCACTACCCCACAGTGGACATGTCCCAATCCACACACCCGACTCACTACCCCACCGTGGACGTGTCCCAAACCACATGCCCTGTTCAGTACCCCAATGTGGATACGTCCCAATCCACACACGCTACTCACTATCCCACTGTGTCCCAAACCACATGCCTCTAGTCACTATTATACAGTGGGCATGTCCCAATCCAAACTCCCTACTCACTACCCCACTGTGGACGTGTCCCAATACACACACCCTACTCACTACCCCCACAGTGGACATGTCCCAATCCACACTCCCTACTCACTACCCCACTGTGGACGTGTCTCAGTCCGCACTCCCTACTCATACCCCACAGACATGTCCCAATCCACATGCCCTACCCCCACTTTGGACGTGTCCCAATCCACACACCCTACTCACCACCCTACTGTGGACGTGTCCCAATCCACATGCCCTACTAACTACCCTACTGAGGATGTGTCCCAACCCACACGACCTACACACTACCCCACTGTAGACGTGTCCCAATCCACACACCCTACACACCACCCTACTGAGGATGTGTCCCAATCCACATGCCCTACTAACTACCCTACTGAGGATGTGTCCCAATCCACACGCCCTACTCACTACCGCACTGTGGACATGTCTCAATCCACACACCCTACTCACTACCCCACAGACATTTTTCCAATCACACGCCCTACCCCCACTGTGGATGTGTCCCAATCCACACACCCTACTCACTACCCCACTGAAGACGTGTCCGAATCCACACACGCTACACACCACCCTACTGAGGATGTGTCCCAATCCACATGCCCTACTATCTACCTACTGAGAATGTGTCCCAATCCACACGCCCTACTCAATACCTCACTGTGGGTATGTCCCAATCCACACACCCGACTCACTACCCCACCGTGGACGTGTCCCAATCCACATGCCCTGTTCAGTACCCCATTGTGGATACGTCCCAATCCACAGACACTACTCACTATCCCACTGTGTCCCAAACCACACGCTCTCTATTCACTATTATACAGTGGGCATGTCCCAAACCACACGCCCTACTCACTACCCCACTGTGGATACGTCCCAATCCACACACACAATATAGTGATGTCCCAGTGCATGCTGGGTATTCTGCACACTCCAGGCCACACTGTTTGGTCACTAGGTATTTGAAGTGCATTATGTTTTTTTTTGTGGATGGATGAAGGGAGCTGTTTGGCTGTGTTCTAATCGGAGTGTCCGGTAGTTGTGTCAGCAGTGCCCTGGGATTGTTGGTTTGGAGCGCTGCACTGGGACGTGATTAAAGTCGAGTTGTGAAAGTGACTATTTTTAAAAAAGTGCCGTGGAGCTGAAACAGTGCTGAACTTTAGCTGAACCTACAGAAAGAGCGGTGAGTGTGTGTACCGATTGCTAGCTTACTCCACACACACACACACACACACACACACACACAAACACACACACACACACACATTAAAGTCTGAGATAAACACACAGCACTGCTGAATTCTGGCTTCTGATTGGTCAGAAGGTGTTGATTAATTTCCTGTAACAGCAGCTCTCCCAGTAGAGAAGGTTTATACGAATGCGTTCATTCTAATACTGACACGTCATCGTTACTATAGTAACAGCTCGTTCACAGGGACTCTCCACGCTCCACTATCAACAAACAGAGTCACTGATCCGTGAGGAGACGTTTATTTAACGCTTGTGGAAGGAGTCTCCAGTGTCAGAGGTAAAGCTGTAACTTCAGGACAGAGGGGTTTATGCTTCTTTGCATTAATGTGACTACTGCGTTTTGTTTTTGGGTTTTTTGAGAAAAAAAGACCGGCTGGTGAGTGAAACGAAACTAAACGTGACTATAAATGGATAAAAAGTCTTTCTCTAATACATGTAGCAACCTGCTGTGGTATAAGAGGAATAAAATACAAATATTAAACAGGACCAGAAGTCCGCGATGCTGACAGTCAGTTCTGGAGGATGATTACTTTCCCATAGCAGCGCGACACGGCGTGGTTTATTCCTTACTACCTGCAAATACAAATCTATTACTGACGTTGGCGAGGCTAACAGGGTCGAGCGGACGCTACGCTACGGCGGGATGATAAAGGAAAGAGCTAACTCGTCCTGCGTGTTCACGTCGATATGAAGACAAATTCTGCGCTTCCTGCTGTAATGCACACTGCAGATACTCGGCTGTGACTGATACCTCACACACTCACACACACACTCACACACACACACACACACACACACACGGCATGGATCATCTAGGAATCAGAAATCAGATCTCTCTCTCTCTTGCGCTCTCTCACACTCTCACAATCTTGTGTAACACTCGTTCTCATTAGAGCGATGGAAAAGCTGGGGGGACGGATCGATGTTTTCATTTTTCGAGTGCTCGTATCCATTAGATGAGCAAAATTCATCCATCACTCGCATTCCTTTCTGCTTAGATCCCATCGCTTTAACAAGTCTCGGCCTCGATATGCAAGACGCGCTATTACAATAACCTTCATTATGTCTTTCAAGTAGCTCTCCCTCCCTCCCTCCCTCCCTCCCTCTCCCGCTGTCTCTCTGCTTTCCTCCTATCCCTATCTCTGTCTGGAAATTCTGGGAAAACTTGAACAACCTGGATGTTCTCAGGATTCCAGACAGAGGCTGTACAGGAATGAGGAGTGTAAGTCTGCACTTTGGCTCAGGAGCGGAGATTAACGGCGGCGGCGAGAGGGCTGTGTTCAGCATACCGAAACTAAGTGCTCATAAAGTTATTACTTTCTTTTAAACACACATAAATTACGCTCGCAGGAAATTTCACCGCACCCATTAGCGGGCCGACTCCCTGATTTCAGCCTCCTCGCACAGCGCGATGGTCCGAAGCCGCAGCTCTCTCTCACACACTCGCCGTCCGGATCGCCTCACAGCACCACGTCTAATAAATAATCCAGCGCGGATGAGTTACACCGATATATTTAGATATAAATATATAAATACACGTCAGGAGGTTATGAAGAAATCTGGCTTTTGAGACAGCAACAAACTGGGCACAGACAGAACATAACGCGGCGTACTGAGATGATAAAACATTACGCAGGAACGCACACGCTCG
This sequence comes from Notoglanidium maculatum, assembly GCA_030068355.1. NCBI lineage: Eukaryota > Metazoa > Chordata > Actinopteri > Siluriformes > Auchenoglanididae > Notoglanidium > Notoglanidium maculatum. The sequence goes on along the minus strand of JAQQZX010000039.1, from coordinate 4,063,677 downwards.
TGAAGCTCGATAAATAAAAATGAAAGATTTCATAATCACAAAGGCTGATATTGCAGTGACGATGAACAAGCCTTGGGAAATGTACTGGTGTACAGATGGTGTGTCAGCCAATACAATAATAAATAATAAGCGCTTTTATTAGTACTTTAGTAATAAATTTAAATAACAAGAAAAAAAAAAAAGTCTGGCATTTAAACGACAACAGAAAAAAAAGACAAAAAATGCCTTTTATATCAAGGGGCAGGTTTGCTATTAGACTATGTTTAGATATGATTCAGTTCGTGAAGAATTAATGCATCGATTTTGAATTTTTGAATTGAGAATATATATTATAATTTCTCAGGTGAGTTCGCATCATCATTACATCATCTACCTAACACACGTCGCAACTTTATTACGCAACCTAATATCACGTTTCAGATCAAGTGGTCATTATGTTACAGAAACAACAAAAGCGTTATTTTTGGATTATATAGTTTTGCATAAAAAGCGCATGATTGTTCCTCACACAGCTCAGCGACTCCCCTGCGCAGTGAACACAGTGATGGAGAAGCCTGAAAATGAATTTATAACATTATAAAGAGAAAGAGAGAAATGAAATACGTATTATAATATATAATTATATACGTCCAGGCCACTTTAATAGAAACGGCACCCGGACCACGCCTGATAAACAGCAAGTTCAGTATTTACGTTCAACTGGTCATTAAAATAATAACACAGGAGCGGTGTCATGCTGCTGGCCTGCACACGCAGCGCGCGAGCAGCCGTACCGCACGCATCCTGCGCCGAGTTCCCTTCCTCCGTCTACACCGAAGTCTGATTCTCTGCAGGAAACGTGTACGAGCGTGTTAGTGTATAAGGTTCATGTGGGGAGCGCGATCACAGCCTGCTTTCACCTCCACCACAAGAGGGTGAAGAGGTTTACAACCCACACACACACACACACACACACACACACACACACACGTGCTCCTCCCCATTTTATTTACAGCCCCATTCATAAAATATGAATCATCCAGCAGAGCGGCAGCCGAGGTCCCGGCGAATCGCACGCCGCACAGCGAGGTATAAAATATCCGAGCATGTGTCACGGCCTGAACTATGACTCTCTCCTTCGTCAAATATGCATTTTCCCGCTCAATAATGCATGGCTTGCGGATCCCGAAAAGCGCCACGTTTAATACCAAGAGACAGGGAAAAAAATGGCATGCGCTGTAACCACCGAGTCATAAATTCAACATTAATAAACCTTCAGGAAATAAATGTAAAAATAAATAAATAACCTGACAGCCTGATGTAAATATCCTCCACACTGACGAGTAAAGAGCAGCGCGTTCCGACAATATAGAGAAGTAAATATACTTAAGAGGAAGATGACAGTAAATCAGGTACCTCCCTCTCTGAGCTCCAGCAGAGTACACGTGGAAGGAAGAGCTTATCCTCCGCAGCCAGGAGCCACGCTCGGCTCGGCCCGGCTCGGCTCGGCACAGCGCTCTGAGCACGCTCGCTCCCGTCTCCATGTTTTTTAACAGGTACGAGACGGTCACATGGTCTGAGGCGACCCGGCCTCCTTGATTAGTGTGTGTACGAGTGTGTGTGCACCAATCCGGGGTGAGAAATCAGTGCGCGACCCAAAACACACACACACACACACACACACACACAGGTTTAGGGTTTTTACGAGGACCTTCCATTAACGTAAAGTGTAACGGATTATCACCTGGACCTGAACCTCAGACACCAGAAAGAAATATTTTATATGTTATTTCATTTTATTATATACTTATTTAATTTTGTGTATAAATCCTGTTAAAAAAATAAATAAAACAAAAACACACAGGACTGTTTTGTGAGGACCGGGTGATTGTGAGGACATTTTGCACTAATTATTACTGATTTTTATATACTTTTTGTTTACTGATAACACAAAGCTACACAGAATTTCAAGAAAATAAATAGAAGATACATTTTTTTGAATTTAACATGACAATTGATACTAAACATCACAGCACAGCTATTAACCCTAAATTAACTTTTTATTTAACACTCAACAACACAATATTTACACACACACACCCGACAAAACCGAATCACCTCTCTGAACTGATCTACTGAACACAACGGCCATCGAGCACATCAGAAAACCCCGGCCTTGATTTTTTTAAATGGGATGAGGTGAAAGATTTAAAACCTGCATCTTGACTCAATATTACTTTGTATACAGGAACAAATTATCAACATTTTCGTCCCCCAAAAAATAATATCCTTTCAAATTTCTCAATGGGTGCATTTTCTGACGAGCGGTCTGATTCAGAAAACAAACAAACACGCTTTCTTTGAACACTAAAATGACACGTCCGGCTCCTGGAACCTGTCTCACAGCTGCATATGTGATGTTAGTGATGTGTCTCACAGCAAACATTTAGCGCTGTCTAGTTTCACTTTAAAATCTGCAAAATAAAAGTGAAACATGCTTTTAAGTAGCTAAACAGGAAACCATACGCTCTACTCCAAACGTTATATCGTTTATTATGATACTAATATCACATCAGGGTCACATCATTCTAGAATGATTTATTATTTAGAAACTTTTCAGAGCTCTGTGCCTTTGTGATGTTGCCTTTGCACTGCCATAATCACCTCTAACGTCCTTATAATAATAACAACACTAATACTAATAATAATATCATCACCGCAGAAATAAGCACACACAATACTGCGCAATTCCTCAAATTACAACAAAGCCGCATCTTCCAGTTTTCCCACACCAGCACACTGTCTTCGAGCTGCTCCACGTTTTATCTCAGGAGTGCACACACTGCCTCAAAGTGCTCCCTACCTAGGCTCCCTACCTCACAAAGGGAACAGTGACAGCTGGAACGTCTAACCTTAAAATATTCCAATACACGTATAGTCCAAACAGGAAGTGACATCGCTGTGTCGTGTACATTATAAACAATTTATGAAAATAAAAATATGAATGAAGACAGTTAGACAGGTTGATGCACAAAGCCAGTTAAATAACACAAATAAAATAAATATCTATCATAATTTAAAGGTTAAAAAGAGAGCGAGAGAGAGACAGAGAGAGAACGATGAAAAACAGAGAGACAGAAAAGGGAAAGAGGGAGAAAAAGAATGATGAATAAAAATAAAAAGTTAGAGACGGAAGAGTGTTAAAAAGAACACAACAAATAAATAAATAAATAATTTAAGAATAAAGAGGGGATAAATGATATGAATTCTAACTAATTGCAACAAATAAAAACAAATACATTTTACCGTTTTAAAAACACAAAATCAGCTTCCAATCAGAATGTTCCTATTTATTTATTTATATTATTGTTGCGGACGTGCAACATCTCTGAAAAGCGATGATTTATCACAATATGGTTATAATTGTTTTAAAATAATGCATCAAGCGGTCTCACGCAGGTGTAGGTCAATGCTCCTACTGAGGTGCTCGAGCAGCAGACAGGTGAACAGGAAATGACATCATAAGTGCAGACTTGCATACATCATTTCCTCTCAGAGACAGAAAGTGGGCACGAAGGCCAAGCGGAGCGACGAGAAATAAAATAATCAGAATACAGCTGCTAAAACACGCACACGCACACACACGCTCACACACACACGCTCACACACACACGCTCACACACACACGCTCACACACACGCGCGCACACACACGCGCGCACACACACGCGCTCACACACACGCGCGCACACACACACGCGCACACACACACGCGCACACACACACGCGCACACACACGTGTAAAAGACATAAGAGTGAAACTTGTAATTACACAGAAGATGAAAGCAGTTTTTAAGTCGTCTTATATGAAATAAATAAAATAAATCAAATTCATTTGGATATTAAATGCAATTGTAGTGATCAATTAAGGCGAGTGCTGTTGGCACACCGTCTAACCGCCTGAGCTATGAAACAGAGAGAAGGAAGAAAAGTGTCTGTTTATTTCAGGATGGCGTATAAAACACTACACTACAGGAATGGAGTTGGAGAGCAGTTGGAGGCTGCGCGTGATTATTTCCCCCCATTTCACACTCGACAGAATTCACACCAGCTTTTTGTCTTCCTCTCCGGTCACAGCACATATTTCGCAAAAAAAAAAAAAGAAGAAAAGAAAGAAAAAAAAAAAAGACATAAGCTCGCTCCTCACACGACAGATTTGTCCAACTTTTTCCCGCCCCAGCTCGAGAGCATATTTTCCTGCTCTGCAGATCTCGGGGACGTGTTGCTGGCCTGCGACGCAGCCTTGACACCCCTCGAGCCACATTTGTTTATCGCAGACCATCGCTGAGGCGTTCTCCTCCGTGAAATATTAAAAAAAAAAAAATCAGACGTTGGCGTAATGGCAGCGTTTACAGCTTGGAGAAGGGAGGAGGCCATGAATTTTTCATAGCCACTCGGAGGGAAAGGTAATTTGCCGCTCGTTGGCGCAGAAAAGAAAGAGGGACGGAAAAAAACAACAAATAGGAAAGCGAGAGGCCGCGCGCTGATTACAGTCCTGTACACTGCTAGGCCATAACCTTAAAACCCGCTAGAGTGTGAGATTACACACACACACACACACACACACACACACACACACACACACACAGCGAACGAGAGAGAGAGCTGTGTGTGTGTGTGTGTGTGTGTGTGTGTGTGTGTTCTTCAGCGGCCTGAACCTGAGCAGGTCTGAGTTGTAGTGAGCATGTTTTCCATAGATAGATAGAGATAGATAGATACGAAAGAAAGAAAGAGAGAGAGAAAGAAAAAAAGAAGAGGGGACAAATGAAGGAAAATATATAGATAGATAAATAGACAGACAGACAGACAGGTAGGAAAGAAAGAAAGGGAGAAAGAAAGAAAGAAAGAAAGAAATGGAGAAGGTAGAAGATAGATTTAAAACAAAATCTAAATAATAACAATAATAATCAAAATACAGAAGAGGTTTTAAAATCTGACTTTAAATAAAATAAGATCGTTACTAAAATGGACCGACAGCCAATCAGCTGCGTGTTGCTATGCAGTTTAAACCTGACCTCGCCACGCTATTGGCTCATTTCAGCCTCTCTCTGATTGGTCGATTTTTTTTCATTTTCATTTTCAACAAAACACGAACCTTAACCATTCTGTCGATTTCTCAGTCTGTATCTGTGTGTGTGTGTGTGTGTGTGTTTGAGAGAGAGATATGTATCACTGTGTCTCCGCCCCCTGCTTCCACACACATCTGCACGCATCAGACCAGAGCTGTCAATCAAGCCCGAGTCCCATTTACCCCCACACCGAAACATCTGCCCTCTGATTTCACAGCCGGGGCGGGCCACTGCGTGTGTCTGCGTTAACATCATTACCGTAACAAATGGTGCAGGATTTGGAATCGCCGCATTCACACTCGCCGTCCCACACACACACACGCACACACACACTGCGGCCTGTCAGGGGAGCCTTTAAAGAAAAAAATCACTGCTTCTGTGTGATGTTATAAACGACACTTCAGAGCTCCGGCTTGCTCCGATCAATCACTCCAGAGTTAATGTGAAATAATAACATCAGCTTCTTCTTCTTCTATTAGTTTATTTATTTATTTATTTATGTATTCTTATCTTCCAGCCTGAACACGAATTAAACCAAGATCTAACGCCGGGCGACGTCATGAACTGAGCATGACCACCATGACCACGCACACACACACACACACACATACACACACACACACACACACATCTGATCCAGATTGGAGTCTCCAAGCACAAATACGTTCATCTACGTCATGTCACGCAGCCACGCACACACACCACAGGCCTGCAGGTACAGTCACCTGAGATGAAAAAGGACAAAAAGGACACAAGGAGGGCAAAAAGGAATGAAAGTGCTAATCTCAGAGGGGAGCTACCTGTGGGCAAATAGTACAATATCACACCAGGAACTTTAGCATGCTTTGTGATGTCATTTATTACGGAGTCCAAAAAGGGACGTCATGTGGAAAAAAAGGCTAAACTTAGAATAATAAATCTTGAATGGTATAAATACAAATGTACATAAATAAATAAGTCAATAAATAAATACATCCTAAGACATATTCCATTTATTCTTACTATTATGATGATGATGATGATGATGATGATTATTATTATTATTATTATTATTAAATAGGGACACACAGGTCAGATTAGTGACCACTCTACTCCAAATATGGATGAAATCCGATCTGTTCCGATCTACTCGCATATACTGTATATATATTATTTTATATAAGGCCAAGCACATTTCTTTTTTATTTATTTTAATTTTTTTTATTTTATCTGAAACTCTGATTGAGGATTGTGATTTCAAACCTCAGGTCAAGGAAGAATGTAAGGAGTCAAATAATAATAACCACACACACACACACACACACACACACACACACACACACACGTCCATCTTCCTATCTTTCTGAGGACCAGCCATTGACTTAATGATTAACGCAGCTCTTTGAATAAAAAATAAGTCCATAATATCGTGATATATCCTGTGTGTGATTATCGACACACACCTGAGTGTGGAGTGCGAGAGCCTGTCAAAGCGTTTCAGCACAGGTGAGGCAACAGAGCACAAAACACACACACACACACACACACACACACACACACACACACACACACACACACACAACATGCGGAAAAAATGCACGTTTACACAAAAGCCTGCTCAGGATGGTCCAGAAATCTATCAGCACTCACACACACACACACACGTCAGCTTCATCTTTCTGCAGTCAACACTGATACCACTGTCACACACTTCATATTCTCACTCTTTGTGTGCGCGTGTGTGTGTGTGTGTGTGTGTGTGTGTTGCACAATAACCACACTTTGTACTATAACCTGGCAGAAAGCATCCATACTGCTCTTTTTTCAGTGCTTGTTCAAATCTGTGAATGAAAGATATTTATTACCTGAATATTAACATTCGGGATTTATATTGATTGTTTTTTTTTTTTTTTTTTTCATTTTAATGACGTGCAAAAGCATTTTAATGGGTTGGAGCGAGGTTAGAACAAACTACACAATAACGCTGTTGAGAAAATAATGATGCTATTAAAAAAATGAAAAATAACGCACACACACACACACACACACACACACACACACACTACGGATTATTTGAGGACGAACCCGAGCTCCTGTGAGTCTTACAGGCTTTACGGCTTTACTGCTTTGCGGTGAGTCAGCGATGACGGACCTGACTCGCTTTACTTTACACAAAAGCAAGACTCTGGTTAAGGACACTGGACACCTCGTAGGAAGCAGCGCTCCTCTCAGGCCCAAGCACATCCCACCCTCATAAAAAATAATGAAATAAAGGATCTTTCGTTCCTACTGCAATAATCCAACACAACAGCAGCACTAATACACATTTTCCCTTTAACATTAGCTGTAGTTTGGTTTGTGTAAGTCGCGCAGAGAGCCTGCTGCATCAGGGCGCTGACTTTACACAGCAAAAACTCTTATACCAAAAAGAAGCTTTTATACTATTTTGATTGTAAAATATATCCAAATATATGATTAATCTCTCACACTCACCTCACTCGCTATTTTTTATAAATTATCTATTGTTCCTATAGTGCACAAACCTGTACAAGGAAATAAACACAAGCTTCACGCTTTATAACATCTAAACAATACTGTATTTTAAATAATAATAATAACAAACTCACGTCTGCTTTTATTTTAAAGGTCTGTATGAAAGCACAGTGCACTGCCTGTTTTATCAGGAGTTTCCCGAGAAGTTTTCTGACCTTAAATTTACTCGCTTCGTATTATTCTGATTGGAAGTCAATGCAGTAAATATTCATAATACTTATTATTATTATTTAAAGACAAAAAAAGAGCGTGTGAGAGAGAGAGAGAGAGAGAGAGAGTCGAATTCAGCGTGCGTGCCGGTCACGTCCAACGATCAAAAAGGTGTTTTTCCGTCCTCATGACATAAATCTGGTTAATACAGGATACTTTAATATTGAAATTAAAAACAGAAATCCTATAAACATATTTAAGATCAAATTTCAATACATTTTGAGTTGCACTAAGTCCTTATATTCATTTACATCACATACGTTACATTAAGCGCTGGAGATATAAAAAGAAACTGAATCCTTATAGATTTAATAACTATAAAAATGACTAGAATGGCTGATTCACACGGTTATAAATAAATAAATAAATAAATAAATAAATCTGATAAGAGCAACGCTGAAGTCTTTGTCTCTCGGAAATTCAGGTTCAGCAAAACAGCCCTGAATATAAAAGGTGTTTAAACCTGATGAACGCACTCCAAGTTGTGTGTGTGTCTGTGTGTGCAAGCAAGCAAAGTGTGTGTGTGTGTGTGTGTGTGTAGAGGTCATTTCGAGCTGGTGGTGTCAGTGTATAAATAAACGCACGCTATCGCCGTTACACACCTCACCACCTTCATCCTCTCATCTCTGCCTGTGTGAAATAAGGTCAGAGTCCAAACTGGAGCAGGAGGACGAGGATGTTTATCCGCTCACGTTGTGCTGCACGCCGCTAAAATCAGTTCATACAGACGTGCTCACGTGACCGGGACGAGTGTAACGGTGAGTCTGGAGCGCTGAGAGAGATTAGGCTCTGGATTAGGGATTAGAAAAGATGCTGACCTTACTCTGGCATACAACACACACACACACACACTCATACTGTATATGTTATGCATCCTTTTGCCTTAGCATCATCCATCTTCTCGATTTCTCTTTTTGTCTTTTCTTTGTTGTGTGCAATAGATGTAATACTGCGCTCTCTCTCTCTTTCTCTCTCACACACACACACACACACACACACACACACACCATAAAATCATTAAAAGCTACCCTATTTAAAGCCAAAGCCATTTCCACATTTCAAGGTGAACCTAAGGAGACGAGCGCTTATCTGGAGTTTTGTCTCCTAAATGCACGCACACTGATGCACACTGCCAAGGGCACTAGAAAACTAGTGCTCTTCTTCTAATGAAACACAGCCTGAACGCTGTGAAATCGCCCAATCAACGCAGCCAAAGTTCACTCATAGTCCATTCAGGCTTAATGACCACATTCCGCTCTGGAGTAAGAAATAAACACACACAGTTGCGCGCGTGCACACGCACATACTTCTCAGGAAGCGTGCAATCTCTCTCTCTCTCTCTCTCTCTCTCACACACACACACACACACACACACACACACCTACCTGCTCTCGATCCGTCTTCAGCATCCCATTCTGTCCGGTGAAAACAAGAAAAGAAAGAAAACTTCCTCAAACGAGCTCCAACTTGATACAAAAAATAAAAATAAAAAATCAAGCGCTGAAAGCCCCAAAATCTCGAAGTGTGTGTGTGTATGAGTGTGTGTAGGTGTGTGTGGCTGTGTGAAAGCGCTTATCTCAGGTGAAGAACTGAGCGACACGAAACCTTAACGCGCCAAACACACACACGCACGACCGCACGTGCCGAAGAGGACCAAGCGAAAAAAACAAACAAACAAAAAAAAAAACAAGCGCGTCCGAACACACACACACACACACACACGCGCGCGCGCGCGCGCGCGGACACGGTGATGCGTCCAAACGCACGCGACTGGCTGATGCGCGAGTAACCGCGCGCGCCGATGGCCGGTATGCACGCGGTGGGGAGGAGGGGGGGGAAAGAAAGCGAGAGAGAAAGAAAGAAAGAAAAACAGGAAAGACAAACGCGGAGCTTTCACGAGCACGCACACGGACACGGCTGAGCTCGCGCTATCCGAGCTTTCCACATCACAGATTTGTATGTGTGTGCGTGCGCGCGCGCGCGTGATGCGAGCGTGTGTGTATGTATGTGAGCGAGACCCCCCCCTCCTCCTTCTCTCCGCTGCTCCAATCGGTGTGTGTGTGTGTGTGTGTGTGTGTGTGTGTGTGAGTGTGTGTATCTAGCGCGCGCTACGGCTCATCCACCGTCGCGAGACATGTTACCAAAAAAAAAAAAAACCCCGTCCTTATTATTGTATAAGTAAATTAATCTGCTTTTTGTTTGTTTGCTTGCAGTAGAAAGTTTGTTTACTGTTGGTTGTGACATTTAAACCGAGTTTCTACCCTGGGGAACAACAGAAAAAAAAAAAAGAAAAAACCCCCCGCACTTTAGTGTTTTATTGTTACTCAGTCTTCGCGCGCGTGCACCGACGGTCCGAGCACTCTAGCTAGCGTTAGCTTTAGACACCAGATGCTGCACGTGCACTTTGTTTTTCATTTAGTACTTGTTGTTGATGTTGTTGTTAAATTGATGTATTAGGTTATTAAAGATTCCACCACAATGCTGTGCATATATAATGCATCATTATCAAATCATATAAATTAATCAGTGCAGTTTAATCAACAGCGACTATATATTCAACTTACGCATGCATTATACAGCATAGAGCTTCTTTACTGTGGACTGTAATGTGTGTGTGTGTGTGCGCGCGCGTGCAAGCATTCATTATGGTCAAAAGTATGTGCACCCGTTGCCATCACACCCATATGCTGTTCTTCTCCAAACTATTATAACAAAATTGGAAGCACAGAATTGTCTAGAATGTCCTTGTGTGCTATAGCCAGGGGAGAAAATTCATTTCACTGTGTGTGTGGGGGGGCAATAAACAGAAATATTTCCCAAGAGCAAAAGATGCCACCAAAAATGTTATACTTGTATTAAATGAATATAAAGGAAATCCTTATCAGTGTTACATGTGGGCTGCTAGATAACTGGTTGGTAACAAGGATCAGTGTGATCAAATGTTTTAAATACATTATGATGTCATGTGTTACTGCACTAATCTCCGAGTCTGCTTCAGTAGCTTTAAAAGAATATGAGGCTCAAAATAAAAATTGTTTTACGCATCCGCTGTTTTAAGTGAAGATTTGCAGACTAGTCTAGCCTTGACACTTACAGGAGGTCAGCTAACACCGAGCTAAACACCTCGTCCCGGTCTGTCTAATGTTTGTGGGGGACACGGTGAGATCAGGCCTTACGCTTATAATTTGCACACATGCTTTCAGTGTATATTATTTTTAATATTTAAATAACATAGTTAGGTTTACAATGATATATTGGGGGGGACAAACAACCCATCAAATTACTGCCCATTACAGTTTCCCATCGCTGGGACTCAAACCTGCCCCAGCATGACAATGCTTCTGTGCACAAAGCAGCTCCATGAGGACATGGTGTTCAGGTTCAGGTTGGAGTGGAAGAACTGGAGTGTCCTGCACAGAGTCCTGACCTCGACCCCACTGAACACCTTTGGGATGAACTGGAACTGGAGCCTCCTCGACATCCGAACATCAGCGCCTGCCCTCACTAACGCTCCTGTAGCTGCATGAACACAAACCCCCACAGCCGCGCGCCGACAGCTAGTGGGAAGCCGAACAGCAGCGTGGAGTGGAGCGTTTGTTATCTCTAGTTAATGTCTTTAGTTTTGTACACATCACTCAGAATGACAGTGACCGTGGTCTGGTCGTTGGTGCCATTTCAGAAAATCTCCTGGGATTTTCACTTTCGTTTCAGTTTAAACCGAATGGTGCGAACAACAAAAAACATTCAGTAAGCAGCAGTTCCGGGGTAGAAACACAGTGTCGATGATAGAGGACAGAGGTCAGACTGGTTTGTTTGCGCTGACAGGAGAGCGGCGGTAACTGAAATAACCACTCTGTACAACCGTGGTGAGCTGAAAAGCATCTCAGAACGCACAGTGAGTCAAACGTTGAGTAGGAGGAGTTACAGCAGCCACAGAACAGGAATCTGGATGTCTTTCCAATCTTCAGCTGTATAGTGTATACATTAATCTGTGGTTCAGTTGCTTTGTTCTTTAGTTCCTTGTATTTAGTATCCTAGCTCTTAGCGCTAATCCCTTCAGTAAGCACTTTATCCCGATCAGGGTCTCTTCAGATCCGGAGCGTGTCCTGGGAACACTGGGCGTGAGGCGGGAATACATGCTGTATGTGACGCCAAGGCACCGCACACACATTTATGCACTTCATCATATGCAATTCAGCCACCAGGATGTTTTTGGGAGGTTGGAGGAAACCCAGAGGAAACCCAGACGGACGTAAGGAGAACACGCTACACTCGAGTTCAGGATAGAATCCGGGACGTGAGGCGGCGACGCTAGCCACTGCACCACTCTGTTAGCCTGTCGCTAGTCCTACGTATGCTGATCTAATCTAGTCTGATTTGCTTGGCTGCTTATCTCGGTTTATAATCCATAATGCTTTGACCCTGGGATTAAGGACAAATTTCAGACTTTCATTAATTCTTTTACTTTTTAAACAGCTTTTCCGGAGCATCGGTCTTGTTTCAGAGACACGTGTCGAGGCGCTAATCAGACCAGAGACGTTCATCATCCTGAAACATTAACAATTAGAGCACTTCCGATGTCTTGCCCCTCGCATCACACACCAGCATTAAAAAAAAAAAAAAACCCTGACAAGTAGGCCGGAGGGCAGCGAGCTAGCCGGGACCTCGCCGCGCTCGCGCTAGACCCGCTCCCACAGCACATCTCTCTTCTGCTACGACACACACACGGGAAAAAATTCATGCATTTCAAAGCCTCGGTGGTCGTGCACACATTCCAGTTAAACAAAAAGATCTGCAAGCTCACGGTCCCGAGACACGAGCGGAGCGTAAAGCAGAGCGAAGTGAAGTCGGGCGGCGTGAAGCAGCAGCAGCAGCAACACCGTCACCTTCCTCTCCACTCGCCATGTAACATTAATGACACACACTCTGCCCAGTCTCACACTCCCAGGGTACACTCACTGCAGGCTTTACTGCCAGAACGAGAGGAAGTGTGTGTGTGTGTGTGTGTGTGTGTGCTGAACCGGGACGTGTCGTCCGACAGGGATTACGCCTCTCTTCCGGGAATGGAATTCAGGAAATCACTTACCTTCAAATACAGCGATTTAAAAAAATAAACAAACTAATTAAACAACAACAAAAATCTTTAGAAATGTGAAAACTAATTAGAAAAAAAGGATAAATAAACAAACAAACAAATAAATAGACAGATACGTAAATTAATAAATGAGTGAGCAAACAAACAAACGAATAAATAAAACTCCAACAAGCCTAAACTACAACAAAACATTTTACATTTCATTCATTAGATTTATTCAATTTCTTTTATAGGTTGGTGGGTTTATTCACTTCTTTATTTATTTACTTGTTTGTCTGTTTGTGCATTTGTTTGCTAAATGCTCTTTCATCAAAACACAGCTACTTTCCTTCTTTCACACTGACGACACGTGACGTGATTTCTCATTACATTCCGATATTCCAGGAAAATCCATTCCCATATGTGGAATACAGCACAGTGCATCTACCGTGGTCAGTTTTCAAACCGTACATGAACAAATTAATAAAATAAAAATAAATAAAATAAATCTCGGTGTGAATTCACTCGAGTTCTAGTGTTGTTTTCGTTTTTTAATTGGAATATTTTCCCTCTCTAAACCTCCTGATGAGTCAAATTAAGCTGTACGTCTTTAAAGATAGACACAATCATCATTCTCTGTTTTAGACATGCATGTGCTCTCTCACCCTCTGTCTCTCTCTCTCTCTCTCTCTCACACACACACACACACACACACACACACACACACAGAGCCTTCTAGCATTTCACTATGCTTGAAGCAAGAGGAGAGATTTTATACAGACAGCATGGCATACACATACATGGACCTTTGTGTGTGTGTGTGTGTGTGTGTGTGTGTGTGATGGCTAGTGCCCCCAGGGCAGCCCCGGGCTGGTGGGCAGCAGACTTTGGCAGTGACAGCTATGCTACGTCCTCTCTCAGCCTGTCCAACAGTGTCCATAAGAGAGTTCACAGTTGGAAAACTTTCTCTCTACATAGTCACCGCATGGATGTGTGAGACCCACACTCTCACACACACACACACACACACACACACACACACACACACACACACACACACACTCTGTCCACTGAACCTGAACAGCGAATCAGAGACCAGCACTTAACCTCACGTCCCCCAGTCAAGGGTCCAACCTTTGAGGACGACGATGTCCACTGTGTGAAGAGAGAAGACGGCCTTTCACAGGACGAGTGAAGCAGGCTGTCCGCGTGCGACAGGAACAAACCATTCCTGAACTCATAGGGAGGGATGGGGTCGGACACATGACTTATCTGTCTATCTGCAGTGCTGATCCCTCTACACTTCATAACTTCATACCTTTACCGAGTTTGGAGATCATGCGTGGACGTGATTACGCCACGGCGCGGCTGGATTCCGGATTCTGATTGGTCAGCCGCGAACAAATCCTACAGAACGGTGCTCAGCGTCCTCGGAGCAAAAACTGATCCTGAAGAACGATCCAACACTGAGGAGTCACCGTGGCCATTATCTGAAATCACTGCCACTTCTTTCCATCGTTTTAGCCAACCTTTATGAAGAAAATAGAGGCTTGACGTTCACAGCGAAGGAATGCGGAAGCGCTAGACGGTTTTTTACCGTAACCTAGCAACAATAAATAAGGTCGTGGGCGCGAAAAAAACAGCACAAAATAATAACATTTGGAAGGAGTCTGCAGTGTGAAAGGTAAAGCTGTAAAGGAGAGAGGCGGGGAGGGAGCGGCTGTTTACAGTTCACCGACATCAAATGTAGCTGTAAGTGGACAAAAAGTAAAAAGGGTTTTCTTAATGAATTAAAATGCATATATGTGGAATAATATTCATATTTATGTTCTGCAGAGTTTGTGTGCGTGCGTGCGTGCGTGTGTGTGTGTCACAATCCAGAGTGAGTGAATTCAAGTGTGTTCATCGCGCAGTTCAGCCTCATTTCCAACAAGTCATTTTCCTCAACTTTTGTGACTGAGTGCACTGAGCCGAGCTCGCCGCTCGCATCGTCGCATATCACAGCGTCCATCTGCGCGCGTGTGTGTGTGTGTGTGTGTGTGTCAGTATAGAACATTCAGCAGAACTGCTCATTTCAGGGATGTATAGAGTTTGCCAGCGCGTGATAATGCGTAAATAAGCGCACCCAGACACGATCTGCTGTGAAATATGGTGGATTATTATCGAAAACACGGCGAGCAGGACAGAAGTTTTCCTTTAACGGAGTTTTATTCCTCTTATACCAAAGCCTTCTGACAGCAATTACAATTTTCACTTTACGTTTGCGTTTACGTTTAAGCGCTGTGGGACGTAAAACAAGCTAGTTACTGTGGGTGTTCTTCACCAGACGATTTTTTTTTTTTTTATCTGTCTTCACATTTATAAGACAAATAAATAAAATGGCTGCTTGTCATGTTAGTGATGTTATTGAATTCTGACCAATCAGAGCTCAGATCTGGACAGCAGTGAGGTGTAAGAGATTTCAATAGTCAGGCTTGAAAACTTCTTTTGAACAGACACAGAAGGCCAGCGAGTGAAGGGATTTATTTCTGTATCTACTTATCTGTAGATCAGGACAATCCACACACACACACACACACACACACAGTAACGCTGTACCGACACACTCTTCTCACACTCACCATTCACTCTGATTTATTATTAATTTATCTGATAAATCTGCCACGTTTGACGTGGTGTGTTTTATTATTTAACTTTTATTTTACAACGAAATCTCAAAAACTAGGGGTTAGGGTTAGTTCTCTATTACACTTTAAAATCAATATACACAGAAAGATGTGTGGTCTCACACACACACACACACACACACCTACCTCAGAGCAAACAGAGGTAAGAGATCCAACTTCAAACACAAATGGGAGATTCCAAGATTCCGGACAAAGAGTATTATGGGATGCATGAAACAAAAATATGGCATTAATGCAGGCAGTGTGTGTGTGTGTGCGTGTGTGTGTGTTCCTAGTCTAAACATAGGAAATTACATAAATCCATCTCCGCCTCAGGCTCTGCCATTGGACCAGAACCACACACACACACACACACACACACACACACACACACACACACGGGTCTTCAGTTACACTTGTAAGGTTAGTGAGATTCCAGGCCAGAATGCTGCTTGTGGAAAAAGGCAGGAACGGATATTTATTTAGTCACACAGTGAAGTTCGGTACGCAGCGCGCTAAGCTCGGGGCATTCTGTAATCATCCCTACACGTGAGGTGTAGAAACTCCCCTGAAAAGAAAGAAAGGAAGAAACGAACAAAAGACTGCTACAGGAAGAAAAGCTCGAAACAAAGACATATATACGGCGCTGTGCAAAAGTTTAGGCACCCTTTCTTTCTCTCATACTTCTTTCTTTTGGTTATAGATGTTTATTTGATGAATTCTGCATTTCTGAGTCGGTGCAAAAGCAATACTTCTTTTTAAACCAAAAATAATAATTTGTATGTGAAAAATGTTTTCATTTTTCACAAAATATGTGTCAGTAAAAGAGGTAGTGTATTATGGGAGAGACCGCTTTTCAAAAAGAACAAAAACTAAGCGTCATCACATCAGATACTGACTTTGTTTCGTTTATTACTGTTTTCTGAAATTTTAAATCATTTTATTATTTCTGAAGTCATCTTTACTTTCTTCCTCAGCATCCGCCGAAGACTTCTGCACAGTACTGCGTGTGTGTGTGTGTGTGTGTGTATATTTATATATACTGTATATGTCACATTATTAATTCATTATTATTATTATTATTATTATCATTTTCAGGAAATGTTTTTTTGCACGTTAAAAAGGTGGGAGTTTCCGATGTGTCATTTTAGCGTTACGAGAATTCAAATGAATTAAAATGTACACACAGTGTAAATAATACTAATAATAACTAGTATTATACTAAGAGTACTAACAATACTACGAGTACTACTAATATAGTTTTCTCATGCTTTACCCTTTTATTCAGTACAGCTGCACAGCATTAGAGTAAAGATTAACATGAAGACTGTTAAGAATAATCCGGAATGTACGCAGCCTGATGAATATCGCGGGGAATAAATAAACAATGCTGCGCTGATGATGGACGTCTGCGAGCTGTGTGTCCTGGGAGTGTGTGATGATTCTCAGGTGCGCGACGTGGAGCGACGTCATTCCGCACAGGGGCTGCTGGAGGTCGAGAGGCAGAAACCTGACGCCCGCGCTGCAGGGCTGAGCATTGTGGGAAAATAAAACTCAAGCCCCACAGGAGTCGGTGCATCTCTGGGAGTTGTGTGAGTGTGAAACGACACGCCGATGTGGAACATGGACACACAGCGCTAATGAAGCGGCTAATGTGCCGAGCTCACGCTGCACTTCCTGTCTGCAGGAAAAACAGACTCAGGGCTGAGGTACAGGAACCCTGACGCACGCTGCAGTTTAAAGAAAAAGTGCAAGAATATCATTTCTTTTTTCTCTACAGTGTCATGAGGCGTAACAGACGAGAAGAATGGAGAAACGCTGATATCTGACGTTTCCCACTCCGGGACAGAAAGAGAGAGAGACTGGTAGAGGCCTGGATTTTCACTGATGTCGTTATTTATCTTTCTGTAATAAACCCATTTTAACGTAATTTTTATTATTACATGTTTAAAATAATAAGTCATTTTCAAGCTTAGCTTAAGTAGGTGGATTCGATATTTGAGTATATATATATATATGTTTTTTTTTAATTACATGAGCTGACCTCCTGTTGGTGAAGCTCCGCCCCCAGGACGGACATCATCTATTAAATGATTGACAGGAGGCCCATCCAAACATCCAACCGGGTTTTCTCATCCACTTTCTACAATTCTGCTGAGGATTTAAATGCTTAAACCATTTCTTTTTCAATTATGTTCTACATATTTTCCAGATTATTTGTACAAGTAAGAAAAAAAAAATCTACTACTGCGCCTTTAACAGTCTTCTGCTTATATTAAATATAGTATATAGTAATATAATATTAGTATAATTTAATATTTTGAATTTTGTACTCATAGTATTTAATTATTTTCTGTTTGCAGCTTGTTAGGAGTGCAGAGGAACGTTTTTTTTTGTTTGTTTGTTTTTTTTTTTACAAATGCCAAAGTGTTGCGTTGTGTTTGTTTACAACAATGAGTCTGTACATTCACAAATGATCTCAATGTTTACAATACACTTCAGATATATAACTAACAAAGTATAAGAGAAAAAAAAAGACTTTTCTCTTTCAGCGTAGGCTACAGGAGGCTGCACGGTAATTAGTGCAAGTGACAAAATAAATCTTTAAAAACGTATTCTTTAAACTGTAGCCTGGAGTTGAATAAAATGATACGGTGAATTAAAAAAATCGAACAAAGGAAAAATCTATCTATCTATCTATCTATCTATCTATTTTCTTTTTATGGAAAAAACAAACAAACAAACAAACCGAAAAAACTCACAGCAGAGTTATTGCATCATAAATTATAAGAGCCAATCAAAAACAAATATGCAAATAGCTCACTGATATGACGCATTATTTGCGTCCAAGTTCAATGTTTTCCAAGACAATAATTTCATAAATACACGACACGTCTCACATTAATCTACTGTACATTATCCGCTCAGTGCATCAAAGAAAAAATACATTTGAATCATTTTTGTCTCCTGAAGTCTAAAACCATGCCATGGTGTCCCACATTATACATCAGAATTAGTAGCAGTAATTATAATAACTTATAAAGGCATTAACTCCTTTATTTATATAAAATAATTTATTTATCTCTGATGTGTTTAAGCTGTGCTTTCATCTATTAACAAGTACCAAAGATATCATTTTGGTGTCCTTTCATCCGTTTATCAGTTGTATTCATTTGACGATCCTTTACTTGTTTCAAGTCGTACGTGGTGTTTTTTCCGATTCAAACTGCCTTAATTTAGCAGAAACGCCCAAGTGTCCTGAAAATGTCTTTGCATAACGTTTTCTTTCGATCTATCATAAAAGCAGGAGTTAAATTTACACTGATCCCCGCTGTTATGTGCTTACCAAGCTGAGCCGAGCGCTTTGAGAAGCATAAACAGAGGTGTGATGTCTCCCATAGGTAATTTGGGGGAACATGGATCCCGTGGATCTCAGGGAAACTGCCACACACACTAAAAGTGTGTGTGTGTGTGTGTGTGTGTGTGTGTGTGTTTACAAATAACCAAACATAATGCAGTAGTTTTTGACTTTCGTAACTGTAAGATGAGAAAACCTCACCGCAATAAGACGAAAGGCTAAAGGGGAGGACGAGAGAGCGAGACGGAGGCGAGGACGAGGACGAGGACGAGGACGAGGTGGGGGTCGGGTGTGTTCTCGGTGGTCAGCAGTGCGAGTCTCGCCGGGGGCCGATTGCCCTGATTAGTGCGTTTTGTTATCCGTTTCGTGCACGAGGGAAAAGTGTTAGGGGTGTGTGATAAAAACTAAATTTACTCTGCTGCGGTGGGAAATGAAGCCCGTCTTAAATTAAATAACAGTTCCTGTGTTTAAAAAAAAAAAAGAGAAGATATTAAATTACAAATTTAATAAAATAAAATTCAATATAAAAATGTAATTGAATTTATTGTATTACTTAAAAAAAAGTAAATGTGGTTCATGTGTAACGTGTAAAATAATCATATAAATGAAATAGCATTATCAGTGATCCAGTTTAAATCAACAATTAAATCAACGATTAATTAATTTTGCTATTATTTTGTGTAGTTTACACTTTATTATATGCATACAAAAGTTGTTTAAATGTCGAATGTTTTTTTAACAGTTCGTTGCATAAATAAGAATTAAAAATACAGCATGAGGAACTCTTCTTCTTCCTCCTATTATTATTATTATTATTATTATTATTATCCCAGATAAGGCTGCTTTATTCCATTCTTAATCTCTTCAATGGAAAAGGTCACCCCACACACACACATACACACACACACATTGACAAAACACAGCTACATCTGGGACTGCTATTGATATTAAGAAAACAAAAATAATAAAAAGAGAGAGAGCGAGAGAGAGAGAGAGAGAGTGTGTGTGTAAAGGATAAAAATTCCGGTGACACTTCTTCATCTCTTTCCTCTCACCTGTCAAGAGGGAAAACGAGTCTGAATTGTGAGTTCGCATATTAATGACTCGCATTCAGAGCGTTTTCAGTTCGGTCTTATCAGCCATCAGGAGTGGCCTTTAATATAATAACGCTTTCTGAATTATTATCAATCGTGGATGCGTCCGTCTCTTCCTCTGTCTCTCTCTCTCTCTCTCTCTCTCTCTCTCCCTCTCTCTCTCTGTATCGGTTATGAAGTTGTAAAACAAAGCCTGAGCCAAATCTTATTAACTCTGCATTAATAATAATAATAATTCTGTCAGAGATAATGTCCGAACAACAATCTGACACGGAAAACAACAAAGCTGAGACCTTTGGTTTCTGCTCTCTCGTCTGCAGCACGGCGGTGTTTAACATCTACATCCACACTCCGTCTTCTGTTATGTTTTACTCCGCTCCCTTCACAGCCTCCAGTTTAATAAACACACTCACTGCTGCACAGTGACCTCAAAAGCGCGCAGACGCTATAAAGCATTTTAACTGTTTATTATTAATCCGCTATCATGGTTGGAGTTTCAGGTGGCACGCAGCGCGGTGCGGCGCGGCGCGGCGTGAGCTACGACATCACACCCGAACGACAAATCAAATCATCATTATACCACCTCAAGGTTCTTATCTAAAAATATTTACGACTGTAACAAACTATTATTATTAATTCGCTCGTTCTAATGATGCGGCATCGTTCCTATAGCAACAGCTCAGAGTCTAATATTAAAAACGTGTTGAATAAGAAAAGGAATGATGTTTCCTGAACGTTCATGGACGGAGTCTCCGGTGTCGGTGCTTTGTAACATTCACTATGCTGGATAATAGAAAGATAAAACCGATTGAATAGATAAACTAGCTAGATATTATGTAGTATATTTATGTATATTTAGTATAATATGAATATATTATAATTTAACTTCTATGACCTGACCCATAACTCACTGATTCTTTATCTTATTAAGCTTCTCTTCCGTTCACGTTATTCCGTCTGAAGCATTCAAGGACACCAGGTTTAAAGTGTGAAAGAATTTCCAAGGACTCGCTTATGATCACGGCTCTGATTTAATTTGCAGAAGAATAGGCCGACTACGCATATCATATTCATATGGATTTATCCAAGCCATTAGAGAGGCTTTACTCCGGCACGTTTCACTCATCTGGATCTTTTGGTGCTGGTTAATGAGTTTAAGGTGAAGCTTTTTCATTTAAAGTGATAACTGACTAATAAGCACAACAACATTGATCGTTAGTTGATGGTAATCATTAGCATTATACAGGGAAGAAAGACGGGCAGAAAAAACACCACAGAACCACAGAACCATGGGCTCTTTTAGTCCTTTTCCACCAATGCGGTGCTAGTGCCTAATCTAGAACCAGTTCCAGACATTTCAACTGAGAAAAAATTTTTGGCACTGGCACGGTACCACACCATAAAATCGCTGGTTCCGGAGTTGGAGCCACTGGCTGTGGGAGGGGCTACGGCATGATATTTACCTCCCGTCACAAACTGCTGCACACGGACAACCTTCCAATGCAAGATGAAATGACTAAGCAGATTTATATAAAGCAAGCAAAGCAGAAGTGCTCCGTCTGCCATGATGTTTTCCCACAAACGGAAAAACGTCTCCAACTTCCGCTACGTAATGTTTCTCGTTCTCAAAAGGCTCCGCACGGGAATATCGAGCTCTATACGAGCAGTGTTTTAAATCCCGGTCCAATCATACATATAACCATGTAAAAAATTAATGAATTCACTAATAAATGCAGGTCCAACTCTTGCAGTTACACATGGTGGACGTGCAGTCACCCCATTTTCTCTATGCAGAAAGCACTTCGCTGAAAAGAATAAAAGTTTCCGTAATTTGGACTTCCTCATGCTGGAGTCTTTTGACTGCTACTGAGCGCTGATGATGAAGACATCACCTTCTTTCTTCTCTTTGAATCTGTTTTTTCTTATTACTCTTGGATTATGTGGCGTTTCCGCTGTACGGGTCCCTGTGAATGAGCCGGAAACAATAACATGTTGGAAGCAGAGCATTATTACTGTAAACCTATCATTAGTTTTGGGTGTCGTTTCAATCCGAACGTTTAGATAACGAAGCACTTTTGACTGTTTATAACTTTAATTAAAGCATTACTGCGTTGAAGAGACTCTTATTATATAAAAATGTAAACAAGCGCAATGAAAATCACTAAAACGGAGACCACTTTTAATGGTGACCACAAATATATACATATAAATGCACACACTATTAAAAATAACTTTATTTTGAAATCCTGTTTGGAGATACGGTTAGCGAGCCACAGGGGTTTTATTCTGAAATCCTGCTGGCGCTTTGGAGAGAGAGCTACAGGGACTTTTATTTTGCAATTCTGACTTAATCCTGTTGGAGCCACTGCGAGCGAGCCACCGCGACAGAGCCTCCAGAGGATAGGTTGCATGAAAATAGCATTTTTTTTAAATAAAGGGTTATCACAGAGCCCGTGAGCGGAACCGACATAATGTTTTATTCTCCAAACCTCCTGACCAATCAGATTCGAGAATCCTCAGCGCTGTGGCGCAGATTTACATAACTAATGTTAACTACGTCCTTATTTAAAGACAGCTACGCGGGGCATAGAGTACACTGACCTGACAGTCATGAATTATTTACCGTTAACTGTCAATCATTCCAGATTCATTTGTCGATTTTTATTAGGAGGAAAAAATAAAGACTTGGTGCTTTTCTGGAGCTGCTATGCAAAATGCATCAAGGTTGGCAAATCTGAAATATTTATTCTTTTCGTTATTTTGCATCTCAGCTCGGCTACAGATGCCGGAGTGGTTGAATCCGAGCCTCACGTTTCCCTTCGTACATCATTACTAGTCTAAAAGCGCCGTTCAGTTTTTGGCAATCGGACTTGTCGGATATTTCTAGAACTTTAAACTCTGGTGTTTTTTTGGCCTGTAGCGTATAAACAGCAGCTTTCCTTCGCTCGGTGCACAGATACATCTCTGTCGCCAAAGTAAACAGTTACTCATTCTCAGTTGTCAGGATTGAGCGGGATTGTGTGCCATCTGTGCTACGAGGAGGAGATTGGCCGTGGATCGGCGAAATCGTCTCAGCCTCCAGCAAACTGTGCAACAAAGTGGAACTTCTCTCCGAGTCGGAGGCGCCAAGTGTCCCAGAAATTACATGTATTTCAACAAGGTGATTAGCATGAGCAGGTATCGCCCAGGGGATCTGGCTCTGAATTAAAAAAAACAAAAAACTATTTGTGCCGAAATGGCGACCGGAAATCCGAGCTAATGTTAATAACAGCAACAATAACGACGGCAGCAGCAATGCGACGCAACCCAAGCAGCGACATGACAAATATGATGTGTTCCGTGTGCGTCGGAGATCATTTTTCTTCTCCGAGCGCATTATGTGGGGGATCGAGTGCAGCTGATTGCATTTGAAATGTATTATGGGACATCTGTCTAAATCTGCGATGATGTAATTATATAATTGAACATGTGGAGCTCTTTCCTGGAATATCGTTACTGGTGGCTGGCACGGGAACGAACCGGGCTTCTGGAACGGAGGGAGAGAGAGAGACAGAATGTTCCGGAAAACCATCAAAGCGGCTTTAAAAACAGTGTTGGAGGGATTTGGAATATTTGGGGAATGTCAGAAGCCTATTTTTGGTTTTTAGGTCGTTTGTTAAACATTGATTTTGGACAGGGTATTAAACATACACACACACACACACACACACACACACACACACACACACACACACACACACACACACACACACACACACACACTCTCCTTTTTATCTCCTCCTGTTTAATTGTTTATCACTTCATTTCCTGCCATCTCTTCTTTTCTTCTCTCATTTCTATTTCTTTGTTTTTATACTCGAAATCTTTTCTTCTGCTTCCGCTCTGAATCCTTCTCTTCTCCCAGCTCTGTCGTCTGTTTACTTCCCTTTCTGTTTCTCAGTTTTTTCTCTCTTGCTTTTTTTTTCCCTTTTCGCAAATACTCAAGCCTTTATCCTCATTTTTCCTTGCTTTTTTCCCTCCTTCTTTCGTCTCTTTTCCACTGATCCTGATTGTCTCTTCTCTCATCTCTTCCTTTGCCTTCCATTTCTCTCTCCATCGCTCCTCTCTTCTTCCCCCTTGAAATTTTCTCAGTTTCTCTCATTTTCTTCCTTTTTTTAGTGTTCTATTCACTAAAGCAACCAGAAATCAAAATATTCTGGTTGTCGTCTTAAAAATAAATAAGTAAATAAATAAATAAACAAAGATGAAAAAAAACAATATGCGTTGGATACAAAAAAGGAATTAAAGTCATTGATTTTTAATATAATTTGACTTTATTTTAATAGTAGTGTTATTTGCTTATCTACTTATTTATTCTCTCTGCATGTAAGCTGGAATCGCGTGCAGTGCATTATGGGTAATGGACATGGCTTATCGGGCGCAGAAAAACAGAACTTAAAAGATATTTTACCCCAAACATACATAGGTGCATTCAACTGCTATGAACACACACACACACGCACACACACACACACACACACACACACACACACACACACACACACACTACAGAGGATGTTGGTGAAAGAGTGTCAGGATGAATAGGCCCTACTGCAGAGAGCGTCTTAAAGAAAAGTACACGTGAAATCCCGTCACGGCCGTCCGTCACGTCACATCTACGAGCAATAGAAGAATAGAAGGTTCAGCGCTCTGAGGACTGGAGAGAGAGAGAGAGAGCGAGAGAGAGAGGGGAAAGAAAAGAGAGAAAAAAGAGCCAGCGTCTAATCCGATCTAGGGCTCGATAAAAGGAGGGAGGCATCTCTCTCCCTCTTTTTCTCCCCCTCTCTTTCTCCCTCTCCCTCTCTCTCTCTCGGAGCGTCGGGTGTCTCAGCAGGTGGTCCCGTCTCAGACCTGCACTCCTCCGCTACGGCGTCTTCCCGTTAATCCCTCCGTCCTCCCGGCTCTCATGCTGCGATGAAGTTATCACCTGCTTTCGTTTAGCAAACGTTTATCTGCGCAAATTCGCCTTGATGGTATCTCACTGTTCTGAAAAATGACATATCATATCGTATAATATCGTATCGTATACACGCTTCCGCACCTTCTTCTTTTACGTGCAAAAGAAACAAACGTGGGAGAGTAAAAAAAAGCTGTCGAGCCGACAATATGCGTTTATAAATAAGCAAACGAGTGACTAAAGCTCCCAGCTGTGTGTTCTGACAGGTGAGAGGAAGCGTTTAAAAAACACGTTTATCACAGTTATTTAAAGACAGAGAGATGGAGACTGAAGCTCTGTTTTTCCGCATTATCCGTGTGGGAACGTCGTGGCGGAGCGACGTGATTCGTTTGCGGAGTGTGAAACGATGACAGGGGGCAAAATGGCGGGCTGCTGCTGCTGGAGACGTTTCGGTTTAATGAAGGAGCAGAAATTATAAAGTGAAAGTGGGCCGATGTTGACGCTTCCCTACTCACACAGTCAAGCTTTTTCCCTCCTCCTGCTCCACCTCCTCCTCCTCGTTCCTTACTAGAATGAATTGTAATATCACAGGAGAGTTGCGAGGCTTTGATTCCGTACCATCGCTACGCTGCTGCGCCCGATTGGCTCGTCCAGACGGCTCTGGCGCCTGATTGGACGACACGGTTAGGTCTCTGACATAGGGTGCACAGCGTGACGTACGTCTCGTACACAAACACACTGACACTCACACACACACACACACACACACACTGCTCGCTGAACAGACAGCGCTTGGTGTGCAGCTTTCCCATGAGCCTTTGCTCGTAACAGTTTATAAAACAAATGTTAGGCTGCTGTTGTTTTTTTTTTAGTTGTTTTTTTTTTTATAAACAAGCCGACCTGCACGTTAACATGATTTTCGGTATTTATGAAAACAGCAGGAGAATAAAATCACTGATTAAACAAAACCAATTAGCAGCCTTTGTTATAAAGCGGCACTTCTTTATTTTGGGGGAAATGTGTTAGTAAATACGACATTAAGCTACTCTGTTCACTAAAACTGCACGGGAGCGATCTATCAGGAGAGGCGCCATCACTCACTCCTGCTTTCCCTCATTTACTTCCACAATAAACTAATAAATAGTTCTGGAGAGATATAATAATAAATAAACCGATAAACATTTATCCTAAAGACATATGAATAATAATATAATATAATGCAACAGCCTGCAGTATAATTCCAGCACGTAAACAAATGAATTCATTAGCAAACAAAATGTTTTTATTTATTATTTTCTCGGACCATAGCCATTAAGCTGGGCAGTTTTTAATGATTAATTTTTTTATAATGATTATATGCATTTAGTTTTTTATTCTCTAAATTATAATGTGATTTATAATGAGCTCAAGGTAAAGCAGAGCTGAAGTGTTTGGTGACAGTACATACAGTCCTAATTAATAAACTATTTTTCAGCCGTTTTTCTTTTTCCTGATTTTAGCGCCTGGTAATCCGGTCACCGGCTCACTTTGGCGATGAGAAACGGCCAACGAGGAACCGAAATCCATCCGCTGTGACGCGCAGCAGATCCCTGAATCCAGTCTCTCATCCATCCACTAGTGCGTGAGAGCGAGAGCAAAATGTAAACGCTTAATAATAACGCTTCTATAAGAAGTGGTTTAGCATGTCAGATGTAAATGGTCGTTAGGAACAATGAAGGCAAAGACGACAGGATTCCTGGATCATACACACAGCTGCACGTCTTTTCACGCTGCACCAGTCTCCCCAAAACCAGAATTTCATCTGTCGGGTTTTTTTTCTTCCTCATTTCTGTTTTTTTTCTTGTTTCGACAATAGTGACACATGATGGACAGCTTTCTGTGAGAAAGACGTAGCGTGAGCCTCGTGTCTGAGCGAGTGAGTGAGCAGTGTGCACGTCGCTACAACACCAAACGCCTGATCAGTGATGAAAGCTGTGTGGTGCGATTCTCAG
The DNA here is from genome assembly GCA_030068355.1 of Notoglanidium maculatum. Taxonomy (NCBI): domain Eukaryota; kingdom Metazoa; phylum Chordata; class Actinopteri; order Siluriformes; family Auchenoglanididae; genus Notoglanidium; species Notoglanidium maculatum. Next base: position 4,036,709 of record JAQQZX010000039.1, on the reverse strand, counting down.
ATTGGGAAAGTGGAGTGGTGTGTGTTTAGGTTCAGGAACATGTGTTTAGTAAGTTCAGATGCAGCACTGAGCATTTTTACATCTCTCTCTCTTACACACACACACACACACACACACACACACACACACACACACACACACACACACACACACACACA
>JAQQZX010000039.1:4011456-4018427 GCA_030068355.1 Notoglanidium maculatum | reverse complement strand
ATGGACAAGAGACACTACTACTGAGAGAGAGAGAGAGAGAGAGAGAGAGAGAGAGAGAGAGAGAGAGAGAATAATGGAAGAGGTGAAGAAGTGAAGAAAATGGAAGGACAATAGAGGAAAGAAAATAAAAGGAAAATGAAAGGAAAGGTAGGATGCTAGGGCAAAGGGAAAGGAAAAGAAATTTCCTGAAAAGAAAAAAAAGGAAAGAAAGAAAAGAAAAGGAAACACATGAGACATGAGAAAAAAAAGGAAAGAAATGAAAGCAAAGGAAACTGAAGGAACGTATGAAAAGGAAAGAATAGAAAAGAACAGCAAAGAGAAGGACAGGAGAAGTGCAAGCAAGAGAAGATAAGAATTAATAAGAAGTGAGGAGATTCAAAACGGAAGGACACAAGAGGAAGGGGACGAAAGCAAATGGAATGGAAGGAGAGAAATTACAGAAAGACAGAAGTAGAAAAGGAAAGGTAAAGGAGGAGGAAAGGAGAGAAGGAAAAACAGAGACAGAGGGAGTGAGAAACACAGTCAGATAGATGGAGGGAGTGAGACAGAGAGTGAGGCAGACAAAGGGAGTGAGACAGGCAGAAGGAGTGAGACAGAGTAAGGGACACAGGGAGTGAGACAGAGAGTGAGACATAGGGAGTGAGAGACAGAGGGAGAGAGAGGAAGTGAGACAGACAGAGGGAGTGAGACAGACAGAGGGAGACAGAGAGAGTGACACAGATAGAGTGAGACAGACAGAGGAAGACAGAGGGAGTGAGACAGACAGATGGAGTGAGACAGACAGAGGAAGACAGAGGGAGTAAGACAGACAGATGGAGTGAGACAGACGAGAGCAGGATGAACACCTGAGAAAATCAGTGGAATGAAAAGTCGTGTCCAACCAGCAAAAGCATAATTTAGTCTGACGGGGTCAATCTGTCCCTCACCACTAAAGGTCACGACCCGTCTCCGTGGCAACGGCTGAGTCTCACACACACACACACACACACACACACACACACACACACACACACACACACACACACACACACACAGTCTTACACTGTGGTTTCTAATCCAGACACTTTGACTTGATCAACTGAACTGAGCCAATCTGATTGGTTTAAAGCGTGTGATTGACAGCAGGTAGCCCCGCCTTGCTGTGGGTCTGATTCACAACAACAGGAAAGATGAATAATAGCAAAAAAAGAAAGCAAGTTTTTCTGCTGATCTCTGAGATACCAGCACCTAGAAACCTGAGACAACCACTGCATACAGAGACACGAAAACATGCTCACCCGCATGGAAATGCGCACACACACACACACACACACACACACACACACACACACACACACACACACACACACACACACACACACACAGATACGGGTCTCCTCATGTTTTGCAAAGTCTGTAAAAACAATCCTTATCTTAAGAAATTAAAATGTTACTGTGGAAGTTCTGGTCTCTGCTTGGTGTTATATTACGCTACGCACCATTACAGAGGCTCACACACTCAGCCTGCAGGAATGTGGCGCAACACACGCACACGCACACGCACACGCACACACACACACACACACACACACGCATGCACAATTCATGAATTATTCTAACTTAATGTCTAAATGTCTGATGATTATAACCTACTGAAGGATGTAACCCAAATGTATGGTGCTATAGACGGGAGTGGGCGGGGCTTAAAAAGACAAAACTAGTAACGACTCCACATTGAAGTTTTAATAAAGTATCCACACATTTATAAATGGTAGCCTGAGGAGGAGAAGTACTGAGAAAGCTGTGCTGAAGTGAAAGTACAGACATTTATGAAGCTGGATATGCACGGATTTATTCGTAAAGCTCTCGTACCGGGGTTTAAACAAGCAATGCGGTAATCATGACAATCCCATCGTTCGTGTCCTACTCGTGCTGCTGTGTGTCAATTTCCCAATACGACGATTAGCTAATGTAAACCTGAAATCTTATTTATTTTGTTTATTAAAAATCTAATTCACCTTTTCTCTAATTTATCTCTAAAGTTGGATGCTTTCAGGCGCTGTTACGCTGTGAACGTTTTTTATTGGCAACCTTTTATGGAGTTATGGGGGTGTGGCCAAAATGCAAATTAGCTATGCTGTGCACATGCCTCACATCAAATCTATACATTTAAATTTAGAATTTATTTATATTTACATATTTCTGTGAAGCTGCTTTGTGACAATGTCCAATAAATAAGCAAATAAATGTCCAATAATTAAATAATACTGAAATGAATTCACACACCTTCACTTAAAGATTGACAAGTGCGTCAAAACCTCAGTCAAATAAAAGTGGATGTTACAAAAAAAACAAACACTCAAATGAAAAAGTTAGCTAGTGAATTAATTTGAATATTAGCTAGAATAACAGCTACATCGCGTAGCACGAGCAGATTACAGCCGATGACGAGGTGCCACGATTCTTCACGTAGTTTTTCCACATTGATGAATTTGACTTCATGCTAAACTAAAAGGGAAATAAAGTGCACGTGGACGAGCGAAGAAGAGATTCATAACAAATATTTTGAAGGCCTACGTAAAAGATTTACGAAATAAATAGCGTTTTTTTTTCCTTTTGGAAATATAATTAAGTAAGAGTACAATATTCAGCTGCAATAGCAAGTATCATGCAATGTGTACATACACCGAAATATTACGTAATAATTATCATTAGGACTGAAACTGTCCGATACATAAAGAGGGAAATTATAAAGATCAAATAATTTGAGTTTGAGTAACAAAAGTGTGTATGATTGAAAAAAAAAAGAGAGAAAACAGACAAATAAATAATAATGATAAAAAAAATCAATGCTGTAATTCAATTCTATTTAAATTCTGTTAACTGAAGTGAAATCAAATTCTGTAACTGCTTGCTTTACACTTTTGCAGAATATATCACATTATTACAAACATAATAAAATTAGTCCGCATGTTATATGTATTTTTACATAAAACTACTACAAGAAAATGAACGACTACCGCTCCATTATACAGCATTATACGGCTATTAATAAACAGATAAATAAACAAACAAGCGATCTGTTCTTTTTAAACAATCCCGTGTTTATTAATGCATCGCTTTATTAGCAAAGAACGTGTAATACGCTGCTCAGCCGCATGATCAGGAAGGAGCCGAGTCTGATTAGGGTTCGAGTCAAATAAAAACACAACAGTTAGAGGTAGAAGAAGGAAAGAAAACGAGCGCATCGTATTGTTTAAGTGAAATACACCGAAAGAAATACAACCGCATCATTAGCGTCGAATTAGCGCTCCTTTGCCTCATGAGCCGCTTTAAAGGATGACTAATCAGCTTATCCAGGAGTGAGACGATCTTTCTGTCTATCTAGCTATCTATCTGTGTACATCTGCGTTTCTTTGCTTTTTTGTGTATTAAGATAAATACGAAATAAAGCAATGTTTGTCATGCTGCCAGAGGAAAACAAACAGAGCGGTGTGGGCGAAGCTGAGAGCATGTGTTCAGCAGATGTGTTTATTGCGCTGGCAGTGTCTATTTTCTATACAAACCCTACAGTGTTCAGGATAAGTTCGGTGCAAAAATGCTCTCAGCGTTCAGCTTGTTGTCCTGCTGCTCTCAGTTCGACTTTTGGAACACCGCTGTTCCCGTCAGTGCCGCTTCTGTCTCACCGGCCAATCAAAATCAAGAAGGGGTGGGGCTTATGATGACAACGGCGGAGGAGAAACTGATCCTGGTTCTTTACAGCCTAACACTGAAGAGTCACCGTGACCAACATCTGGAATTAAGAGCGCTGAAGGACGCGTCACGTCTGTCGCTTTTTGTCCCAGTCGTATTTCTAATCAGATATCTAATCAGTTAATCCTACAGCTGCAGTCCGTCTAATCCTCATGTCGAGAGCTGCTGCCAGTGTCAGGGTGCGAGTTCTGTCCGTCGCTGTAGCTAACCTTTCTGACGGAACGCGGAAGCGCTAGATGTTTTTTTGTAACCTAGCAACAATAAGCGCTTGAGAGAAGCACTGTGGAAATAAGCACCTACAGCACAGCCGTTTATTATTATAATTTTAATAGATAATGATGTCATACTTGTTTTTTTTTCAGTTACATTTGATGCTGCAAAACGTCCGTGAAACAAGTTAGTTCCTGTTCTCATTTACATTACAGCAGCTATAAACGCTCCTTCACCAGATTCTCTTTTTTCCTCTTTCTTGATGTTGAAAGGACAAAAAAACAACAAACAAAAAAATTGCAAAAAAAATAATTTTTTATTAGGAAGTGAAAATACAGTCAGATCGATCTGCTATTCCCAATTCTACGATTGTAATGAATGAAATACATATGATTAATAAACCTAATTCTGAACTTTGACTGATTATTATAAGCTTGAATTATTCTTACTGCATTGGCAGATAGAGTTTGTTTTTAATCGTTAACATTTATTTCTAGAATGAAGGGGAATGACCTGCCAGTCCAACAGGAACATTTGAAGCCTGTCATAATGTCATAATGAGAAATATTTGCCCGTGTTCACGACAGTTTTATGTTTTGGAGCGTCGTCACGTTATCGAGGATCTCCTCTGTCAGAATACTACAGCCGTTGCTATGGAGACGGTAAGGTATGATGGATATAACCCCGCGCTGCCGTCAGAGCTGCTGCTGGAATCGCTTCCTCGACGCCTTCTGGCCAATCAGGATCCGGAGTTCAACAGCGCTGTGGTGTGGTGCGTCATAAAACATGAATAAATTGTTATAATTAATAACTAATAACGGTACATAACAACCGTTTAACGAGATTTGTTTTATTTTTCCCGTTTGTGTCGTTCTGTTTCCTGCACGCACTCTGCAGCACGCTGAGCCGCATGAAAGCTGCTATAAATAATCATTTATTAATACTGGTTTACAGTAGCTTATTGCGAGTCTGGGAGAGGAACGCGGTACGCTATCGGATCCCAGGGTTTCATCAGGTTGCTGTTGTTTCACCATTTTATCATCATCCTTATCAAAATTTGATATAAATTTACTGTAGAGGGCTGAAGGGTATCAGGAAAAACTAAAAAATAATAAAAATCAGCTGTTTATTGATGAAAACAAAACCACAATCCGGTGCTATAAATCAATCTGTATTTACGTCATGTTCCTTTGCTGATTGACACACACACACACACACACACACACACACACACACACACACACACACACACGATCCATCACCACTCAACGATGTCCTGCAAATCAACACTTTCTCAAACTTGACTATGGCATCATCCCCTCATCAATATTGATGTGTGTGTGTGTGTGTGTGCGTGTGTGTGTGTGTGTGTGTGTGTGTGAGAGATCGCCTGTGTTAACGAGCTCCATTATGAGCTGAGGGAGGAGCGAGGCTCAGTGCGGTGAAGAAGTACGGCGCCATGCTGACGCCCGCTTTAATAGGTGAGGATGCGTTCCCAAAAACACCACCCACCCTCGATACACTCCTCACACACGCATAAAACACTTCACACACACACACACACACACACACTGCTAGCCTGCATCTACATCTACATCAACCGTATACACAATCTGCTCATGTTACAGCTGCTCAGGGACATTTCTCTCCTGATCACATGACTGTGTGATGTTCAATATGCCGGCTTACTAAAAGTTTGTGACCCCTTCTCTGGTAAAACTCATTTTACTAACTGTGTTCATATTGACAAGGATTTTAAATGTCATCCCTTACTGAAAGTTGTAGTCACATTGCAGACTTTACATTTCCTCATGACACTGTGGTGCATTTTTCTCCTGGCTGTAAATAAATTCCCCGAGGAGACGGACGGTGTTCAGTACAGGTTTGCGTTTCCTTTGTTTTAGTAATTTGTTCAACATTCGTATTAATGTTTAGCGCTGATAATTACGTACATTGCTGTTGAGTTAAGAGTTTCCGTGCATCAGTGGTTTTGCTCGTATGGAATATCCCCCTGTCTGATATTGTAATGGTACGTTCCTTTAAGCGTTCGTGGATGCGGGAATAATAATAACCGAAATAAGACATCAGGTTAGGAGTTACATGGCTTTCTGACAGAAATTCTAATGAGCCAGCTGTAAAACGAACAGAGACTTTTGGCGTATGTATTTATTTATTTTTTTTAAATATTTTTATAATTTTTTGTTACAATTTAGCCATGAAATAAAAGGTGGTCATGGAATACTTATGGTCACTGACAAAATTAACACTGATTGCTTACTATTTCTTTATTTTTTAATTATGGAACCATAATCGGTCAAAAATAAATAAACATGTGGTTATTTTTTATTATTCTTCATCATTCAAAGTGCAGAAAAATCGGAATGGTCTGACTTCCACTTTCAGCACGACTGTAGAAAACAAAATCAACTCCAGAGTTTATCAGATTATTCTCTTTCTTTCTTTCTTACCCATCTAACCTAATCACGTGTAAACACCTAAGACCTTTTTTAAAGACGATGATCCACAGCATTCTTAAAGATGGTGTAATTATTATCAGATATACATAAATATGCACAAGGGCTCAATATGGGACTGGAGAAAAGGAGAAAAGCTTTATTCGAGTCTTTTATAACCCGCAGACGTCAGTGGACACCCGCACGCTTAGTTCATGCGTCAAATGGAAATGGCACGGGGTCTAATGGGGTTAAAAACAAAGCTCTGGAGGAACTGAGCCTCTTCTGTTACCTCAGCAAAGACGCAAGATTAGAGCCGAGTCGAAGCGCGTCACTGAGAACTGCTTCAATTCTCAGAAATGTAGAGAGCGGAGTGTTTATGGCTCTGTATGCTTGTGTCTCGCATATCCAGATTCTTCTTTATATTCCTCTTCTTTCTCCTGTATGCTTTATGATTCTGTCTAAATGTTACTTATATTATAGAGTAAATGAATTGTCCATGAAAAAAAAAATCATTCTGCCTGAAATAATGGCCAATTTTTTAATTTTTTTTTTAAAACATACACTTTAAATACG
>JAQQZX010000039.1:3981456-4006456 GCA_030068355.1 Notoglanidium maculatum | reverse complement strand
TGGTACGAGCGCCGTTATTCTTCAACTCTCTTAGGCGACTTTCTTCTAATTCTTTTAAGTAGTCTTCAGGAATAGTTCTCCAGGCATCTTGAAGGACGTTCCAAAGGTCTTCTTCGGACGTCGGCTGCCTTTTGTTCCGTTCTCCGTCGAGATGATCCCACACCGCTTCAAAAATAATAGGTCACATAAGCCGAATTTAAGGGGGTTGACAGCCATTAGCTACACTTTTAAGGCATAACCAATTAGAAAATAACACTTACTACCCAGGAACTGTAACCACACAGTCAGATGTTTGTTATTTCTTATATGATACATGAGAAAAATGTCTTCAGTTATTGCGGTAGGATATGACCACTAATTTTTACCCATATTTGCGGATGGATGTAAATGCAGATGTCACGTTAGTCCCTGTTGAGACGCTGTCAGTCTTTATGACTCAAAGATTTTACCCCAAAAAGGGCCCGTCTTTCAGAGATCTTTTCCTCTTATATCGTCTTCATCTGAAATTGAGGTCGACTGGTCCTGCTTGGCGTTTTCTATACACAGATCACAGTAGGATGCGAATTGCTTTAATGTACCATGACGTACACCTGTCTGAAAGCGTCTGCACTCGTCACGGTTTTCCACTCATTTCTTTAGATTTTTTTTCATTTAAGGTCCTTTACGTGGCAGGTGGAATGCGGCCTCGTTTAAAAAGCTCTGCTTCTAAAGCTGAAAAACGTTTCATTTTTTAAGAACCGGTGATGTTAATCGACCAAGAAGGTCGCCGTTTGTGAAAAAAAACAAACACGGAGGACAAGTGCTGGTCAAAAAAAAAAAAGCAAGAAAGAATTTCTGCCTCCAAAACTACTCTGAAGGCAAACACCAAGGTAATTTGATCTGCATTACTGATAATACTAATAAATCATCTCGAGAGAATGCTACGCTACTTAGTTAGCTACTAGCTAGGACTTGCATTCAGCTTGATCTAATGTGCACCAGGTATCAGGAGGAGACACGATGTTCATCCTTTGATCAGGAAATGGGGATTCAGACGCAGCCAGCGCTGTTGTATTCCTTCTGCTCTGAAATGAATAATAATTTGATTCATCTTAACCCTTTAAACTTCCTCTGTTCGGTGAAAACACACGCCTTTGCTATTAGCCTCCTTATTGAATAATTCATAGTGCTTATTGAATAATACGCTTTAATGTGAATAAGAGACTAACACGCTGAGACACGATGCTGAAAACCAGGTTGTTAAAACACGAACAAGCTGTGTGCTGTGTCATGTAAGTAATAAACTATTACATTGAAATGAAATCACATTTACATGATCATATTCAGTGAAAGAGGAACCAGAGATAGCGTTCACACGATACACAAGGTGTGTGTTGAGTCTTTGCCGTAAGAGGAATGACCCAGAAACCTCACTCGAGTGTGATCTATAACTAAGCCGAGCTCTCTGCTTCGACACAGCCGTGAAATGGATTTGCTTTTGCCTTTCTGTTTCCTTTTTTGATCAGACCTCCAGCAGGGGAACGGAGCCTTCATCTCCACACACGCTGCCATTTCCCAGAGTTTGAGGACGGCGGCCATTTTGTGCGAGACTCTGGAGGAGGTGCGAGCGTACGCGTGTGACGGTGACTTCATCACACAGACACACTCTTGGGTACAGACGGGGAAGGAGAGAAAAGATGACCTTGACAACGCATTGCGATGCGGAGGTGTACACGATCAAACGAAAGTGTACACACATACACATGGGGCGGGTGTTAAAACGTGAGGACGTACACACACACACACACACACACACACACACACTCACACTGGGGGGTAAATGTGTATTCCGCCCTCTACTGGCCCACTTCGTCTCTCTATATCTGTACTCACATGCAGAGATCTGACCCATTAAATCTTATGTTCTGTTTGGCCATTCACGTATTCTCGGAAAAAAGGGTACTCAACTATTCAACTGTACTTCCCTAGTATCCTTCCTCAAGGGTACATCTGTTGTAATTGAATATCTGAAAAGGTGCATGAAGCATACCTTTAAATTACTACTCTAAAAGCTAATTAAAGGTACTTTAATGGTCTTTAAGGTGCAATTATGTACTTTAAATCATTTTTAAAGGTGCACTACATTCACATAACGATGTAAAAGATACATACTGAAGATACAAAAATAAATAAATAAATAAAAATCCTCTAGAGTAAAAAAAATATTCAAAGTAAAAAGTGCACATTTACCAGCTATGATTTCTTTCTAAGAACCTTAATGTGGCATGTTTTTTTTTTTTTTTTGGGTGTGTGTGTGTTTTTCCCCCAAGGTCTCCTCACTGAAATACCCTGTTTATGACCACATATATAAATATAAGGTGTCATATGACATCAGAAGGCCATGTGTTCAAATCCCAGCACCACCAAGCTGCCAGTGCTCGGCCCTTACGCAAGGCCTTTAACCCTTACCTTCTCAGTTGTACAAAAGAAAATGAGATAAATGTAAGCCAGCTCTAGATAAGGCATCCGACAAACGTCGTAAATGTAGCTCTGATTAACAGCAAACTTTCTTTTTAGGCAGTATACAAAGCACTCAAGTTATACATCACAGATCAAACTGAGAACATATCCTAAAATATTTGAAACACTTTACAATGTAATTATAGATGTATGATTACATTGTAATGTATTATAATGTAATGTATCCTTTGGTATGGTTTTGTTACAAAAAAACTACACAAAATAAACACTGTTCCATGAGAACCTAAGCAGAACGAGTACATAAAGTACAAATACAAGTAATGGATTATTTGAATCGCCACCATTTCGAGAGAAAGAGCTTGCTTAAAAAAGAACCCTCTGTGGCATGTAGCGAGCGAGTCACCGTTTTTGACGGCAGCGATATTCCAAAATCAAGCCGCAACACTTCGGTGAAATCCTAGGCCATAGATCCTAAATTGTAATGTGCAACTGAAGATATATTGTAAAAGTATCTATATTTTAAATTGTTTCAACTGATCCATTCGTTTTCATATGGATATTCCGTACCTAGGTTTTGCTGCACAGAGAGCTAGCAGGTAGCGGTCACGTGCTAGCAAATCAAAAAGAATAAACTGGATTTGGGGAATGAGCCAGCACCTTTAAAGTGAGAAAGACAAAAGCTAACCTCTTCCTGCATCGCTACGCACAACAAAGTTTTAATATACGATCGCTTAATGTTCCTGAAATTCTACACCGCGTTAGTTTTAAACTCTCTCTGCGTACGTTTTAGGATTGGCTTTACACCCTGACTTCCAACCTTATGCTTGATGCTGGTGTTTAAGTTAGCTTGACCTGAGAGTAACAAGGTGAAATAAAGGTAATAAGCAGAGCTGGTGTTTGTGAATCGAACCCAAAAGCTGATCTGAGTTAATCCATTTCCTCCAACTCTTTTTTTCAGACTAACTCACAGCAGGAGGATCCCCAAGCATGGGAAGGGGTTTCAGGGTTTTACTTCCGACAAAAATCAGTCTTGCGAATGTTCTGATTTGCTTCTCTTTAGAAAATAAAACAGAATCGCTACTCTTATTAAGGCAGGATGATTACATCCGCTAGCATATCTTCCCCCTCTCAGCCACTCCATCACTTCCACTTCAATTTGGAAAGATCTATAATGTGGCTTTGGACAATTACCAGTATTAAATGATGCCGCTCTTTCTAATTCATGAGAAAGCCTATCATTTTACAACCTAATGTTCAGCATCAGTTCCTCAGTGGTAAAAAACAATGACCAGATCATTAAGCACTTTTATATTCAAATCACCATTTTACGACGACTGCTCATGAACAAATGGGAACAGGGATTTTTTTTCTTTCTTCTGTATTGGAATCAAGCCTAGGCTATTCCAGCCATTAAAGCAAGGTGAAATTATCTAGTTAAAGTCTTTAATGTTTTTTTTTTTTGAGAAACAGAAGAAGAAAGTGTAAACCCTGACCAAGTTAAAGAAGTAAAGACTGTATGTATATAAAGCATTGATGGTTCTGTTCTACTACATGTAACGTTCTTAACAAACCAACTGCCAATTGACTTGAGGCAAAATATTTCTGAAATGGTTCCGAAAGCTCTTCAACAAATTGCCAACTGATCCCCAGATATGAGGTAATATATGGATTTAAAGGTAACTAGTTTATTAAAAGATCTTGATTTTTGTATGCTAACCACCCTCCCTCATTTTGGATTTTTTTTTTTGATAAATCCAAACCACCACCATTAAAAAGAGAAAATACAAGAAAAACTGAACTGAATTTGAATCCAAGATGGCAGCGTGGTAGCACACAGCCCCACTTCAGGTCCAGAAATATGGTGCAGCAGCATCAGACACTTTTTATTTATGGAATTCATTTTTTGCTGCCAACATCGCTGCTATACTCATTGCTGCTACATCACTCAACAGTTTACAGCCCATGTTCTGTGTATTTATTGTTCTGTTGTGAATTTATTGACCCACATTCATCTCACTCTGTTGTGTATTTGCACTTTATGTAGCCTTGTGTGCTGTTATGTGATACACCATAGCCCTAGAGAAATGACATTTCTCTCTAATACATACAAGCTACATAGTGGAATCACACTAAAACCCACTTGACTCGACCTGACCTGATGAACTTGGTAAGTGGTGACTGAGTGGTTAAGGCTTTGTGATACTGATCACAAGCTCAAGAGTTTAAGCACTGGAACAGCTAAGTTGCCACTGTAGGGGCCTTGAACATCCAGGGCTACTTAGATCATGGTTGACCCAGTACTCTGACCCCAGCTTCCTTACAAGCTAGGATGTCTAAAGATGAACTTTACTTGTGTAGGTTTTCTTATTTTGTTCATGAAGGATACAGCCTTCATTTTGTGTAGGAACTGACTCTAGTTTCTTCCCTAGATCAGTGATGGTATCATGTCCACCAAGACTGATCTGTTGAAAGATAAGTAGTCTTTAAAGGTTCTATTGGATATACCTTCAGTTTTTGATATGTTGAACAATTAGATACTCCTGGCCATACTGCCCAACACTGCACCCAGTGTTCCTGCATTGAATGGCTTGACTCTTATCACTCAAGGGGTGAGGAGTTCAAGTCGCTGATTCTTGGGCATTTTCTCTTGATACCTCACACCACCTTGCTGGGGAAGAGCAACCTATTCCCACACTTTCTTTATCACTGGTATGGTGAAGATGCTGAACTCTACTTTTTCTTCCCGCCATGCATTTCCTCTTGCTATATGGATATCTCATCCTGGATCAAGTATCACCCCTATACCTCAAACTTCTACACTCAAGGTCTACATTCAAGGTCTACCAGATACCTTGGGGTAACAACAGAAACAATGAACAATGATGTCAACTACCATGACTACCACTCTCTGCTGGCTGGACTACCAACTTGAACAATTGAAGCATTGAAGATGACTCAAAAGTCCGTCATCAAAGACTACATTCCTTTGAGATCACTACAGTTTTTAATCAAACTGCACTCAGGGGTACCAAGTCTAAAATTTGATGCTTCACAGATGGCTTTGGTGATGGTTGAATGAACTACCCAGCTCTTGGTTCATTCTGAGTTTTCTCACAAGCTTCAAGACATGTCCAAAGATACAACTTGCCTGAGAACACATTGATTTCGTTGCAAAAACATGGACAACTACCCCCACCCTAGTTCTCTTAAAAACACATCTAATAGCTTTGTGGCCAATGCTTGTAGAACTGTTAAGAATGATCATTTAAAACTGCTCCCACATTTAGCTGTTGCTTCTACTATTCTTCCTTCCACAACCTTGTCCTCACGTCTGGTCAAAGGGTGGATACTTCTACAATCATTATAGCACTGTTATGTCCTTAACATGCTAGACACTTGGATTGCACACTGCCTCACTTTGCATAAGAGAGGCCTAGCAAATGAATGCAAGTAAATGTTAACATAGCGCATGACAGTTTTAGCTCACACCTTCGATGAAAGGGCTTTTTGGTGAGAAACCCAGGAGGATCCTGGTACGGAGAGAGTGACATAAGACTGACTCTGCGCAATCTACCAAAACACACATGAGCATGCCAAAATACTTCTGGGACAACATCCTGTAGACCAAGGAGACCAAATTAGAGCTTTCTGGTAAACTTCGCCATGTCAATATTTACAGAAAATTAAACAAGGCCTTCAACAAAATGAACACCGTCCATAAATCAAGCATGGAAAAGGTTCAGTGATGTTTTGGGGCTGCTTTGTTGCTTCTGGAACTGGGTGCTAATAAATCAGCAGTCAGCTGCACCAGTTAACAGTTCAGTCCTTTGCCAGGGTATAGTCAGTGATAAATAAAACATCAAAAGTAGTTAGTTTAAAACTAATGATATTTACAATTTTGTTTGCATGCCATACACTTAAAGCACATTGTAGCTAATAGTTATGAATAGTTCCCCGACATCTATGAGGAAGTGGTGACTCAGTGGTTAAAGATCTACTATGTAAGATTCAACCCCCTGAATGCCCCTCTCTTACCCCTCTCTTTCCAAGAGTGTATTAGAGCATATGGTGGCCGTCAGTTGCCCGTAACATACCTCCAAGTACTTACAATCACACTCAATTGCTTTTTTCGTGCTAAATAATCAGTATGATAGTCCATTTTTCAAAATTTGGCTTCTCAAACTTGTTATCCATCTCCAGCAAACACTGATTCCTTTTCTCTTTCTTCTTCCTTTCTTCTTCTTTGTCCTCCTTCCGGTGCTTCCTTCCAGGATTCACACTGCCACTTGTAAACACGTGAAACGTGGAAGGCGCTCTTTAGAGGTTTGTTCGTTCTGGGCTACTGTAGCGGCGCAACATGGTAGCTCTGTAGAGGTGGACCCGCTCCCTGTGTAGGTATAAAGGGCTCATTCTAAACTTACAAAACATAACGATTCGTAGTTACAGGTAATTACACACTAATAAACATACTTATGAATATTATATTCCATTTTTCCTAACAGATCCCCATAAATCCTACATAGTAGTCCTTTAAGGCTTTGAGCAAATGATTAGAAAGTCAGGAGTTCAAATCCCAGCATTGCCACTGTTGTGTCCTTTAATTGCTCAGTTGTATCCTCTGTCAATTCTCATGAGGATGAAAGTGTCAGTGGAATGTGGTTGTGGATACATCTCAACTCCACATCAAATGAACAAACAGGAAACTACAGCCATAGATACATAAATGAAATCCAAATGGACTGTGCTTTACAATAAAATGGCGAGAAAAAAACTATCCAACTTGGTACGTGTAGGTTCTTGAGCCTCCCTAGAAGAAGAACTTTATTACTAGGGTACCTACCTCTAGCCTCACTCTTCCTCTGTCTTGACTTTTGTCTCTGAGTCTTGCTCGGTCACTGAATCTATAACTGATTTTACCCCGTTATACTAGTCGTCAATCTCTACCCCCGTCCTGTGGATCTGTCTCTGCCTGGTCTTGTCTTTGCTTATCTCTAGACTCATCTCTTATCTTTGCTAGCTCTAGACATGATCTGATCAAGGCCATCCTGCCTTTATAGACGGTAAATTTGCAAATCCTCCTTGTGTTTTGGAGGATGAACACACAGGTCATTCCCTGTGCCAGCTCACGTATGCACTTTTCTACCGTCACGAATACCTTCTGTTTGCTTCCTGTCACAAATCCGCCCCAGTCTCTTTTTACACCTGTCCATCATCCCGTTATGTCTTGTTTGTCAAAGAACCCTAACCCTGTTTTTCAACTCGAGTATGGCTGTGCCTCCTTTGAAGGGGTTTATCTGTTACCTTTTTCCCCCACAGGGATCCTGATGAAGACTACTTTGCTTATCTTATTGACTCTACACAAAATGTTTCCTCAGCTAAAACATATTAACCCCATTTTAATCCAATCCCAAAACTGATTGCTTATAAATACATTTGCTAATTGTTTAATTTGTTAGAAAACAGATTATTTTTCTGCGTTTTTAAGGTGGACAGCATGTGTGATCTGAGGAGAATAATCATCGAGTTGTTTTCAAGGACGACACACTAATTGGCGCTGCACGTTACCTTGTGGACAAAGGAGCTTATCTTTGATCCAGCAGCATCATGACTGAAGGCCTGAGGCTCGAGTTTGTGTGGATGAACAAATGTTTAAAGCTTTGTATCCGCATCTGTGTGCTTGATAAAGCTTGGTGAAAATACTATTAAATATGATCTGTCTCTGTAATTTGTCACAAAAATCGAGTGTTGCACTTTACCTAGCACTGTAGAAAAGAATAAAAATTAACAAATTAGTATGGAAATAAAACAAGTGTAAAATTGTCATATTGTATGTGATTTCCATTTGGGTCTTAGGATCTGTGTGTAGAATATACCAGACATGCCATTTACCTGAGAAGTGCTACCCTTCTACTTACTTTAAATATATTCTTAGAAAGATACTCAGAGATTATGTCTGTAATTTCTCAGATGCTTAGCTCGCTATGAAATCAACCACCATCGACCCCCTAATTAAACATTTTTCATTTCTGAAATGAGCTACAGTTTTTCCAAATCAATGGTGGATGAGAGTTAGTGCTACCAAATACATCATAAGACGTTTGACAGGCAGTAATTTCACAGGAACCCAATAATCTATATGCGGCACGGTGGTGTAGTGGTTAGCACTGTCGCCTCACAGCAAGAAGGTCTGTGCAGAGTTTGCATGTTCTCCATGTGCATGTGTGGGTTTCCTCCGGGTGCCTTGGTTTCCTCCAACAGTCCAAGGACATGTGGATTAGGTGAAGTGGCTATTCCAAAATTGCCCATAGGTGCGAATGTGAGTGTGAATGGTTGTTCGTCTTCGTGCTAGCCCTGCGATTTGTCCAAGGTGTTCCCCACCTTGTGCCTAAAGTCAGCTGGGATTGGCTCCAGCTTCCGCGCGACCGGCAATGGATAAGCGGTATAGAAAATAAATGCATGAATGAATAATCTATGTAATGAACTCGAATGGAATTGCACAATTATTTTAATTCCTCCACAAATGTCAAAACAAGCCGCCAATGAAGAAGTACTTTTTATGGTTTAGTCTGAAATTGGCAACCTGGCCTTGTTTGAGCATGAGCGTATGTGTGTGACTGTGTGTGTGAGAGCGATCGTTTTACTCTGACAAGTTCTTCCACTCTTTGAGCAAAATCTTTGCCCTTTTCTCTCCTCTCAGTTCTGCCCCAAACCCTGACCCTGATGCCCTCTCGGCTGCAGCTCACAGCTGCTGTATTTCCTGTCAAGGTCTATTACACGCTTCGCTATGGAATCTCTTTAACTGCATGGGGCTTGCTGCAAGGCCATGCAAGGAGTCAATAAATGAGTGGGATGTTTTTTTTGGTTTTTTTTTTCAAAACTTCTTTCAAAGGTTGTAGATTGTGCCTTTGATCAACGCTGTGCTGGGGTGACAACTGACTTTATCATATTTTCTGGTGGGTTTTTTCCCCCTCTTTTTTCTCTCGTCTCTGACGGGTTTTCATACTGCGAGAGAAGAGCTTCAAAGCCTTTCCAGCTGTGGACGTGGACAGAAAGTACCTTCAGCAGGAAAACAGCATGTGACTCTGGACTGTGCAGGTGGATCTAGTAGTGCATAATTAATTGTGGTGGTGACCAAGAACTACTCAATTAAATTACAGAAAAGGAAAAAAGAGGCATGAATAATTACTGCTTTGTGATGTGCCTTCACAACTAATTAAATAAATATTTAATTATTATTTGGATAAAACTACAATTATCAATTACGCTTTAAAAAAAAAACAAAAAAAAAAAGTTGTATTTTATATGGAAATATAAAACAATGTGAATAATTTTGTTCCAGCATGTCTGGACGAGATGTCAAGCTTTAAGTTAACATGACAGCCCGATTTCTGACCCGAGACTTTTCACAACCATTAATCGATGAATATAGCGACATTACACAGGCTACATTATTAATCCGACAATTTAATGTGGGTCCACTTTCCTCCAAGAAAAAAAAATCTTGGAAATGTAACAAAAAAAAAAAAAAAGAAGAACAAGAACGATGTTTCAATATGTATTGTAAGTGGTAATGTTGGCATGAAATCAGAAGTGGGGAAAATGGCCATTTCCGTCTCATTTAATGCAACCTGGACATAAAATGGCTTTAATAATATTCTGAAAGTGCATAATTTCACGTCTGTCATGTTTTAATAAATTTGCTTGATTTGCATACTGGTGAGAGTGGGGCTTGATTTGAAAAAGTTCCCTTGTGAGTGAATGTGTTTAGGACTGCTGTTCTTTATCTTAACTAGAGACAATATGTAAATAAGAGCGGTCAAATCAAGGTGTCCTGTATCTATGGGTAGATAGGAACGTTGGTCATTTCAACAGTACGTATGAATGCATGCAAACTAACTAGCTTAAATTCCCAGGAAGGGGGGTTGATCTATAACTCAGTACTGAGAATACTGAGAGAGGAGAAAATACCAATCTGTCCCCCTCTAATATGCAGTAGGAAATGTGTTAAACACGTCCTCATTTTTATATACCCGCTCAACGGATCTGTCCCTTGTTACTTACTATTTTTTCCAATTTAATTCTGTTTGTTAAGGAAGTCAGAAGCGTGTAACTTGATTGCGCCCTGCAGAACTAGGACTAGAAGAGCTACAACATGGAGAAAGCAGGACATGCAAGGTTATTTTTCAGACCGTGAGTATCTAGAGAGTCAGAGTAAATAGAGTAGCTACTCATGAAAGTAGTGCAGCTAAAGATCCACCCTCAAAAGAAAGGAACCATCATGCGCAGGAGTGTAAATTTGACCGGCACAGAAGCAGATATATTGGAGGCAGATTGCGTACGTATTTAGGTGACGTAGCGCAGCTAGCGCCGTGACGCAGCATGCAACAACACAGACTCAAGGAATCAATAATGAAATTCATTGCCAACTATTATTTTAATATACTTTAATTATCGAATATTAGCAGTTTCATTGCGTCATTATTGCAGACCTAAAGCTTCGTTCTTATCTCCTGGAACGGAACAGTTCACAAAACAGTGGCTGATCCTTACAAATGTCACTCTACTTATGAAAATGGATTCCATGTGGTACTATTTTAAAATGTTACCATGTGGCACGGTCAAACGAGCCACATTTAAATGAAGAGTGTACGTGCCATTTGAGACTTTTTTCCACTTTCCTGACACAGCGCGATAGCGTAGGAGGATAAAAATGGACACGTTTCTCGGTCCATCTACCTCTGCTAGTTCTTTGTAAAGCTCAGATGACTCAGTGGAACATCAGATAAAAAAAAAAAAACTGACACAAACATATGCCAAAATCAAGTCCTGAATTATAAATCTCAGATTTAAAAAAGAATGAGGGACCGCTGAATTATATCCTCCTGTTTGGGCTGCATCCTAGGATGTAAATAAATAAATAAATAAATCCTCCTTTATTTTTATTTAACCTTTATTATCGTGACTGATCAATGTTGTGTACTCGTGACTTACAAATTCATCTTGTTTAATAACAAGATGGACAAACCTGTCGTTACCCACTGTGTCCTTACACAACGTGCAAACTTGATCAGGTCTTTCCTACACATGTACTCAGATATAAGTGCATTTTCTTGTGGTGATGCATACTTTATTCATAGCAGAAGCTGCTTTTTTTCATTTTTGTAACAGGAAAAAGAGTGCATAGTGGCATAGGTGCTACTGCTGAACCCACAGCTGAAAACAACCAATCACAGTGCTGGAGATCAGGAGTGCAAGCTGTTAGCTGAAAAACATGCCTATGTGACTCAGATGAGCCTTGACATGTCATGTTCTGGCTCGAAAAACAGCCGATAATCAGGACATGACATGCCCACTTCCTGTATACAGAGCCTGACTGAAGTGCCATGCCCAGGTAAATGGGGTTAATCACAGAGCTGAAAGAAGCAAGAAAGCGAGTGAAAAAACGGAAAAAATAAAAATGGCGCAGTCCGCAGATGGTGAGTGTGACATCTCGAAGTGGAGAAGATGGATAGAGGCAGACGGAGAAATACTCCCGGCTCATCAGAAAGCATGGGAAGACAGAGAAGGATGGGAGAAAGAAGGAGAATGTGCACATGGTGTAATGGTCAAAAACATCAGAGTTTCACTCGATCACACTTTCCCTCCTTTCTTCCTGCTCTGTTTTTACCTCGGTCTGAGAAAACTAAAGGTCACAGCTCCGGAAAGATGGAGGAAGACTGTGAAGACGGAGGGACTGCTGTGGCACTCCAGCAACAGTTGCCGTGGTGACCGTTAGTGAGGCAGTAATGATGGTCTAGGCTGAGTCCATTATGGCCATTAGTGCTGTGGGTTAAGTGGAGGCTTTACAAGCGTCTACAGCCAGAGCTTTACATTCACACAACACACTTACTCCACAAATCACACACTGCTTATGGGAACCAGTTCAGCCTGAGTCAGGCAAATCAGCAAAGCCTCCACCACACTGGCTCCATCCATCCATCCATCCATCCATCCATTTACTCATATCCACACGCCGGCTCCAGAATTGTTGGCACATTTGGTAAAGAAACATATGAAATAATATTCTATCTATCTATCCCATCCATTTGCAGTCAGCTCCAGTATTATTGATCACCTTGGTAAAGAAGATTATGGGGAAAAAAATCTTTGAGGTCAATCAATCAATCAATCAATCAATCAATCAATCAGTCAATCAATCAATGCCAAATCCAATAAAGTAAATTTGTTTTAGGACTTTTTTATTGAGGCATTGTTTATGTAATCCATCCATCCATCCATAGTCAGCTCACCCTTTGGTTAAAAAAAAAAAAAAAAGATTAGGAAAACAATATTCTTTTCTGGTTAGTCTACCCATCCATCCATCCACCCATCCAAAATCTCATCTAAAAGTACACCTACCAAACAAAGATGACTCATGAGAGACTCAAGTTTCCAGTTTCACCGAAGGAACAAAACAAGAGAGAAAACAATCCAAAGCAGCACAAGTGCCATGTAAAGTAAACTGTGAAATACAGACCCAAGGCAAAGATACAATAAAACAATATAAGAGAGCCAACATGGGAATACGCTGGAGGCATGGAGTGCTCAATAATACCGTATATTGAACTATATATTGTGAGTTCTAGCAGAAAGGGAAATGAGGAACACCGCGATCGATATGGTGATCTGTCGTTCTGTATTTCTCTCTCTTTCTGTCCTTGCTCATTGGTCTGCACTCTCTGACATTTCCTTTTATTTGTTTATCTCTGTTTGTGCTCTTAAAGGGAATGGAAAAGGACAAACTCTGCTCTGAATAGAGACACTCCCACCCTGCTTATGGCTGCTCTATATTTATCTACTGGATAGCGAGTGGGAGGAATGTGAGCTGGAGAAGGGACGCTCTCAGTGGTTCAATATCAATCTGAATAATGTCTGATCAAAGATAATGCTGTCTCATGGAGGACGAGATCATGGAGCATGGCGGTGAGGCTGCAATGGTTTTCGAGCTCATGGTAAAAGCGAAGCTTGCACAGCTACTTCCGACTGGCATCCATTAGTCCCTTCGGTCAAAACAATCCTCTCACTGAACTCTCCTTTTGTGTCCTTTTTTCCTTGCTGTGCTTTTCTCTTCTTCCGCTCACCAGATTGGCTATACTTCCTAAACAACTCTTCTTTTCATCTCTCCTCTCCGCTTCTCTCCTCAGTGAGGCCAAGCTGATTGCTTCAGGTGGCTGCACTTCATCATAAGACATCTGTGCGGCTCGGCGTTCTCTCTGTACTGCCTTGTTCTGTTCCTGCATTTTCCCTGTTCCACAACCTATTAATCTTCCCGCTTGTTTTCCTCCATCTCCAGCTTCACTCTTTCTTAGTCACACATTCTTGCTTGGAGCTCGTATTCACCTCCATCACTTGCTTATGCTAGCTTGAGCTCCTAACCTCTCTGCCTTTTGGAAGTTATTTGTGCCAAACCATGTGGCACAGAGGAGATGGTGAAGTGTCTGTGAGAGAGTGTGTTTGCACCACAGCCCTTTTAATAGAACTGCTCATCACTTCAGCACTCCAGCCCAAACTGCCCCGTGCCATCCCAGTGCTTTTGTGCTTCTGTCTCTTCAAACAAAAACATCCTGCTTCTCCGAGTCTTAACGATTTTCATGTAAAACAATGCTCTTTTCAGATGCGTCTTTTTCAGGCTTTTATCTCCACTTGTCCTTGCTTTCAGATACAAGGGTACGAGATGAAACACTTGGGAGTGGATGGAACATTTAGCAACTAACTTGACAGACATTTTTTCTTACTCCTGAAGCAAGTGTGTTCCACATTATGGACCAAATCTGGTCTGTTGTTAAACGCGCTATACAAAAAAAATTGAATTGAATAGAAATCTAACCTTCATGACCTTTAAGACGTCGTAAGCTGGTGAATCTAAACCAGTGATCACTAACCATGTTCCTGAACATCTACCTGCCTAAACACTTTAACTCCAACCATAATTGTGCCCAACTATCCACCAAATCATTACCTTCAGAAGTTCTAGATCAATAAAAGAGGTGTGTTCGAGTTAGGTTTGAGTTAAAACCAGCAGGAAGGCAGATCTCCATGAACAGGGCTGGGTTAGCACTTTTCACCATTTTTTACAGTGACAAACCTGTGATTTTATCATTATTTCCAATGCACAAGTAACTTGGAAGAGAACTAAAGACCTGGGCTGAATTAGTTTTTTGTTTTTGCCACATAAGAGGGTCAAACAGGTGGAGCTATGTTATAGAGTTATGCATATGGGGCAGAGTTGGAGTACAACAGAAGCATGTCTCGGTTTAATCCTGAACTCGAGCACATTTTTCTTGCTTGATACCAGCTTGCGTGAGGAGCTGTTCATTACTGCCTCTCGGTCTGCTGTAGCCGCGTCATGATCAAATTTATATTTTGCTTGTAAATACACTCAAAATCCATCGACTGGAACTTGCGGGCAATTTCTTCCTGTTTTTGCACGGCATTGGAGGAAATGGTACCTTAATCAGAGACACAGCTCATCTCAAGCACCACTTTTAGCTGCTTAAAGTTTGCGGTAAAGAAAAAGCACAGCACTTTAAAACCGTCTGATAACCAATGCCTAGAAAAAATAAAATAAAATGTAAATCCAAACCCGTGGCTTCTCTTGTACTGTGAAAAATGATATTGCCACACGACAGACACAGATACTGGACCAGGGTACTGACAGTTCTGGATTTTTAATGGTAGAGTTTGTACCTAATCTGGCACCATTCTTCACCATCCCACCACAAACGCAGAAGTGTTGGTGCCAGATTTTGTGGCTAATCTGGTACCATTGTCCACCTTCTCACTTCAAGTAGGAGAGTTGGTGCCAGATCTAGTACATAGTGTGGTATTGCTCTTCACCTTTCCATCACAAGTATCAGTGTTGGCACCTGAACCGGGGCCAACAAGTATCACTGTTGGTGCTGGAACTGGTACCTGGTACCTAATACGGTACTGTTCCTGACTTTCCACTGCAAAAGTATCAGAGCTGGCGCCAGACCTGGTACCTAATCCGGTATCTTCATGCTTCTATCAGTACAGTTTGGTTTGCTTTTAGAAGTCAGTTCCAGCATCAAAAAGGTTCTGGACTGGAATCGAAAATGTCTACTGATGTTGTGGCTTTGCCAATGGAGTTAAGGCCAAGCTCCATAAAAGCAGTTCATCCATCCATCTATCTGTCCATCCATCCATCCATCTATCCATCCATCCATAAACAAAAAACAAATAAGAGATAAATACACATTCCAAAGTAAACAGCTTCAAATGAGGCATCCTACTGCGCAGAACAGTTCTGGATATCCTTGTGCTGTTTATAGATTATTATGAATTTCAGTTTAAAGGGTTGTTTGTTTCCTCTTAACTGCTCAAAGAAAAGTTTCATTTCAGATAAACAGGGTTGCAGGAAATGTTGCCGTTTTCAGTGAATCTCAGCTGTGAGGCTTCAGACTGCATGTACAACTGACTGAATTCCCAAACTCAGCGTGTGTGAGACACCACCCGCGCGCTTTCAACAAGTACTGAACAAACTTACCAAAGTTCAGCTTAGCCCGAGTTTACGGGTCAAGTCTGACTGATCTAATTCGACAGAATAATGACTAAATAAAGAAAAAAAGGAGGGGAAAAACAAGAAAGATAAAAGAAAAGCATTAAAAAGGTTCAGGCCGCCCCAGACTCCTGCCATCACACCACAAAGAAAATTAAAAATGGGTGCAATTAAGTCAATTTAACCCAAAGTAATTTCCTTCACACAATTCCTTTCACTTCTGATGCCTCTTAATGGAAGCCAGCAGAGAGGCAGAGAAGCAGAGTGAGAACGAGCAAGATATTCACCGATCTGCCATAACATTAAAACCACCTGCCGGACATTGTGTACCAGACCAGACCTCTGAAGCTCTGCTGTGGTATCTGGCACTATGAAGTCCTGTAAGATGCAATGCGGGGCCTCCATGGATTGGACTTGTTTGTCCAGCACATCCCACAGATTTGGGGAATTTGGAGGTCGAGTCAACACCTTGAACTCTTTGTCACGTTCCTCAAACCGTTCCTGAACCATTTTTGCAGTGTGTCAGGGAGCATTATCCTGCTGAAAGAGGCCCCTGCCATTAGGGAATACCGTTACCATGAAGGTGTGTACCTGGACACACACACACCTGGACGTCCACATGATGTAAAAGAAAACATGGTTCATCAGACCAGGCCACCTTCTCCCATTGCTCCATGGTCCAGTTCTGATGCGCGCGTGCTCATTGTAGGAGCTTTTGGTGGAGGAGAGGGGTCAGCATGGGCTCTCTGCAGCTACGCAGCCCCATATACAGCGGGCTGTGATACACTGTGTGCATCAATGTTATCCACTTCATCGCTCAGTGGATTTAATGTTATGGCTGACTGTATTAGGGTATGTACTAATACCCTAATAAAAAAAAAAACCGCTCAATGCATCTGTGTTATGTCGATGCCAGAAATAAACAAACAAGTGTCCTAAATCAATGTTTTTAATATTGAAAATCAAACAGAAGCGATTAGATTAGCTGTTAGTCCTGAATAATACAATTATTTGCACAGCATTCCTGTATTGACTGACGAGGTCACATGACCTAAGAATGCTATACTACTATAAGATATAGCCTAGTATAGACACATGTAATACACATCATTTCAAACACATTCCCAACTTTCAGAAGGCTTTTTTAATTGTTACGTGACAGGAAATGACATAAAAAAATCCTGATTATACCATATGTGTTTTATTAATATTAAATCACGTTATATACTTCCTTGCCAAGACCAAAATAACTGTTAGCATGCAGCGAGCTGAAGTAATTGTCCTGACCTGTTTCTTCCACATCTAACACATGCAGAGTGCTTGATAAGCCCCCTCTGACTGAAAATGCCCCTCGAAAAAATGCTGGGATGTGGCGTGAATGAATAAAACATCCTCCGGGTTGCCGTGGTAACTGGACGCCTTTGAAAAGCCGCCGCGCTGGAATTGTGAGCCGACAGCGGGAAACATCGTCCTCGTGCTAAATTGCGTGTTCATGCGTGAACTGATTTTGAGTGTCACATGGATTAGACGGTTGTGGACGACATGACGTGTGCGCGTGTGTGTGTGCACGTGTGAACGTGTGTGTGTAATTACAGGTTCAAGTTCCACATGATGGCTCGCCATCACACGGAATAACACACACATATGCGTGTAATACAAATGAACCGTTCTCAGAAAGCTGTATCCACTAACACGTCAAAGCCGAGAAATCATGCATTATTTAACACGCCGGTCATCAGCGGTCACAAATACACTTCTGAATTTTAGTGTGCGTTACTATGAGCATCGTCTCTCTCTCGCTCTCTCTCTCACTCTCACACACACACACACACACACACACACACACACACACACACACACACAACTCATCTACTGCTACTCACACCTGACTGACAGATGGTGAAAGAGACATAGAGAGAGGGAGAGAAAGAAGGAAGGAGACAGAAGGGTGATCAAGAGAGAGAGCAACAGGGAAAAGAAAGATAAACAGAAAGAGAGAGAGAGAAAGAGAGAAAGCAAGAGAGGGAGACAGACAGACACAGGGTGAGCTAGAGAGAGGGAGATAAAGAGAACAATAGATAGATAGATAGATAGATAGATAGATAGATTGAAAGATAGATAGATAGATAGGCACACAGGCACAGCGTAAGCAAGAAAGAGGGAGAGGGAAAGAGATAGAAAGAGAAACCGACAGACAAAAATGGGGAGAAAGAGATAGTGAGGGCAAGAGACATAGACAGACAGCAAGTATGAGAGATGGGTAGAAGGAAAAAAGAGAGAGAGAGAGAGCGAGAGAGAGAAAAGATAATTACTATTATTATTATTATTATTATCATTATTATTATTATGTTGGGCCAATGCAACAGTCCTCTAGAATGAAAAAAGGCTAGTGAGCCACTTGCAGAATGAAAAACCCGTGTTATGTGAAGTTAATTTTAAAGTGAGATGAAGACCGTGTGTGTTTGACGACTTGTACGCGATTGGTAGATCGTGTTTGCTAACATTTAGGCGCTGCTATATTTGCCGTGTATGTGCGTGTATGCGACTGACACAGCCTTCTCGTCTTGTCTCGTCTTCGCTTTCTCTCTTTACTCAAGTCATGAACATGCTAATGAGACGGGGTCTCGCCTGTCCTGTAGCTACGCCTCCGCAAGACAGAGAAAAGTTCCTGAGAAAAGTAAAGCGAGGGAGAAACGATGGAGAAGAATGAGGGATAAAGAGGTGAAGAAAGAAACGGAGGAGATAGCGGGAGGTAAATAACCGTGTGCTAGTCAGATCGACAGCTAGCCTGTTCTATATAAGAGCAAAATTTAATCAAATAAGCTTGTGCGTTAAATTCTGAGAGAGAGAGAGAGACAGACACAGAGAGAGAGAGAGAGAGAGAGAC
The DNA here is from genome assembly GCA_030068355.1 of Notoglanidium maculatum. Classification (NCBI taxonomy): domain Eukaryota; kingdom Metazoa; phylum Chordata; class Actinopteri; order Siluriformes; family Auchenoglanididae; genus Notoglanidium; species Notoglanidium maculatum. Next base: position 3,987,551 of record JAQQZX010000039.1, on the reverse strand, counting down.
AGAGAGAGAGAGAGACAGACAGAGACAGAGAGAGAGAGAGAAGTGACCCCCAACATCTGCCATGCTCTGAATGCTAATAGAGGTTTCAGGGGCACGTCAACGGAGACATGTGAGACTTAATTGCTTTGTATAGCAACAAACAAAATGACTAAAATTATTGGCACCCATTTGGAGAAACTTCCTGTTCATTAAGTCTACGAGAGAAGTAAGTCTGAGGTCCTTCATGACATCATCATCAGTTATATTATTTGGAATCACTTTACTTATTTTCTACGTTTTACGTTACATTTGTATATCACTTATACTCAAACAGCATAAAAATATAAACATTTGAAGTAAAAAAGACATAATTCCTACTGCTCTCACTATGAGATGCTTTTGCACATTAATTTAAACGTATATAAAATGTCACATGACATAAAAACATTCCTTTAGTGACAGCTCTGGTCTTATAGCAAAAGCTCATTTAGTTAAACAAATAAATAAAAAATATAGATTGTCCTCAAAAAAACACATCCTCCACTACTTCATGCTTTCATCTGGTGTCGCTTTTAGTAATTATGCTCATGTTTTAGTTCAAGGAGTCCAAACGCATGTTCACTGGCAGCTCATGATCAGTCTGAGATGTTTCTGTGCATTTATTTGTTTGTTCCTTTGTTATTATTATTATTACTTCTGATCGCTGTGTGAATGAAAGAACAGTTTGCTTGAGGATTTGGACCGTGACATTTTAGCGCAGGTTTTCACGAGAAAATGGAGGATTATGGGAAGGGGTGGATGGGGTAATGGCGGACGTGACAAGGCTGAACTTTATTTGCCCGATCTGTATTTCTGCAGTGTGTGGGATCATGGGAACTGGCACCGATACCGAGAGACAGCTCATGCTCTGAGCCACATTCTGCGCTACAAAGCCAGGAGTCATTCATTCAGATTACGCTCCAAAGCGATGATTTAACTTTGTGAAACAAACTGAATTTCCCTGGATCTGTTGTGCGCACTGCCAAATCAACCTCCGCCAACCTCCTGGCATCACATCTGAAAGGAAATGGAGTCAAAATATCACTCGTTTTTGCTGTCTTTCAGCTGATTTCTGCTGTACACGTGACTGCTTGTGCTGGTTCTGGAGATTTTATAACAATATTAAAAAGTTATGAGCAAAACCAAACTTAAACTCTGACCAAATCAACGGTGGACTAACCAAATTACCAAAACTACCTAACCAAAATACCAAAGATCTAACCAAATTACCAAAAACCTAACAACAATACCTCACGTCTAGCCAGTTACTACACATAAGTGTACATTATTTATAAAAACTGTAATGGTACACATAATGCTACTGTAGACCCCAGGCACTGCACTACATACCTAAAAGAATAGCGTTTTAGATTCAGTCAAAGGATAACTAACTAACTAACCAACTAACTGCTCATGAAACGTCTCTGAGTGAGAACAGAAACAATCAAACGAACAAAAACAGAAAACGAGTTTGTGGGAAAGTCAGCGTGGGGGAAAACGGATTTATACCAAGACCTTGGTTTTCAGATATTAAGCCATGGCATTTATTTCTTTATTTATAAATGGAAATTCATACAGAATTGCACCATGTGTTATCTATAAAAACAAACAAAAACCAACCAAATAAAATGACTAAGTGGCTGAAAGTGGAAAACTAGTTACACATTTTAAAATATAACTTAAACTCTATTTATATTCAATCCAATATGGATCCCCAGTCCCAGTCCTGGAGTGTGTGTAAACTCCAGCACTAACACACCTGAATGAACTCTTAATAACACACCTATGGTGCATGATGTGAAAGTGTGTTACGGTGTGTTCCGTGTTTCCAGTGAGGGGAAATCCAGCAGGTTCAGTGAGCTAGTGATCATGTGACTGAAGCTTTTTTCCTTAATAAAGGGGAGACAAAAATCGTAAAAAGAAAAGGCAGGAAATATAGCGTGAGGAAAATCACCACAACAGGAGCGCACACAAGCTGCAGCGCTAAATACATTTTTCTTACTTTGCTCCGAGTTAGCGGCTCATCGCCGAGTCTCCGGAGGCGTCCCTGTCGCCATTTCAGCCGTTCCTAACTGCGCTTTTAATAACCCTTAGCCCTGCACTGCAAAAACACTCCAGTGATTTAGGGTCACTCGTTGAGTTGTGCACTAGTTTAAGGAAATAAAACTGGACTAACGGCATGCGGCTAAAGGAGGAGGAGGCGGACGAGGGGGAGGACGAGGTGGAGAAGGGGAAGAAGTGGGGCATCAATCGCAAACGCACGAAAGAAGCCCAGGAGGCAGTAGGGAGGCTCTCTGGGCCTCTGAATCTGCTTGGCTTGCTCTGTGTCTCAAACACATATTCCTGGGTGTCTTGTTATCGCTGCAAACACTCCAGTGGAAGACAGACACACACTTTTTTCCCCGTGTTCCGTCCCCAGGGGCCATCGCGGAACGCTATCCAGAGCTGGATGGAGACGCACACTGTTTTATATATATATTTTTTTAGCCTTGGTGAGATAATGACACACCTCAGCCGTCAATTCCGAAGCACGGGATATACGTTTGCTGTGTGCACGCACAAATACACACACACCCCCAAAAATGACAAAGCGAGAAAGAGGAGCTAGCGAGTTCGCAGCACACACACACAATTAATTATTCATTTTTGAACCAATCATAATAGCAAAAACAATCATCTTCCCACACACTCTTTTATTGTGATTATTCCTCCTCCAGTGTTGACGTGTTTGTGCGTTGAGAGGGTCAGTAATTATTTCCGTAATAAAGAAATTATAACGATATCAATAAAAGATAAAAGTAAAAAATCTTTTTCTACACGCATTCAGTTCTACTGTGCGATGTTTATTTCAGAATATCCTTCAATCTTGTGCAATGTTTTCTGGATACAGGAGATAGATAGTAGCTGGAGTGTGATTTTTTGTGTGTGCGTTCAAGTTTCTATTAAACACTTCTTCTACTGGGGAGCTGCTTTATTGTGAGTTTCCCCTACAGGGGGCCTGTAAAGTTTAGCTTATCTCATCTTGTCTTGTTGTATCTTATCTCGTTTTATTTCATTAAGCCTCAAAACTTACAAAATCTGACACTGACCTTTATTACGCACACCTTTTTATCCAGCGCACAAGCAGAAGCCCAAAGCTGAACAATGTCAAAGTGAAAGGTTCGTCATTCATTTCCTATAGCGGCCGGGCTGCGCTGAGCGACGTGACGCGGCGAGTCGACTAAAAATCTAGCAAAGTTCAACTATGTCCAAACGAGCAGCGACGGAGTTGAGCGACGGCCAATCAGAGGGCAGAAGTGTATACTCTTTCGCTGTGAAACGTTCTCTTAATCTTTAGTTCCTTTATTAGCATTTTAGGCGTCTGATTTTGAGCGAGACCTGCCAGCAGCGGCGTACGGTGAAGTCGCTGCCCGCGTGAGCGCAGGGTTACAGTCTCACCGCACTGGGATTTAAACTCACACCCTCGTCAGACGCTGTACTATTAAATGCCAGGGTATTAAATGATGCGATCTGGTTGTTTAGCGTTCCCGGTAGGTGCAATTCTATAAAGCATATATAGGTTTCCTATAAAAAAATAAACCCAAAAACTCTTGAAACTGTAACAAAAGGAAGCCAGGTATCATTGCAAGATTGTTACAGAATCATGTCTTTGGAGGCCGTAAACGAGGGACGTGCTCCCGGGAAAGAAAAAAAAAAAAAAAGCTCTGTGAAATACTGAGCGAATGGAAAAAAAAAGAAAAGCGCTCTATAAGTCCGGCTTGTGAGTCTCCCTCTGCCCCAACACGCTAATTATTAAACCAATTACCTGCATGCAGGAGGACTTCACGGGATTTTAGCTCCATTTGCTGAAACACGTCAAACCCAGCTCTATCTCAGTGTGCGTGTGTGTGTCACGTGAGAAGAATGTGTTGATTCAGATTTGTCAGATTGGTGTGTGTTTTATATTTCATATAAAACACAATTTTATAGGTTGTGTAATTTATGCCTGCCTTAATTACGTCAATTAAACCAATCACTCATCTGATCTGCACACACGCTGACAGAGCCATTTCAATCCTCACGGCTCACACACTCTCAGCTAGAGCGATGTTACAACCTGAAATGACCGCCGCGTGTGGAAATGTCACTGCTCGAAGTGGTCAGAAGGTGTTGATTAATTTCCTAGAACAGCAGCTCTGAGAGTAGCGCAGATTTGCATTCATGCGCTTGCTATGATACGTTACCGTTTCTATAGCAACAGCTCATTCACAGGGACGTGTGCGGTGAACGCTCCACATAAACGGATAAAAAATTTTTAAACGTGTTATTCCTAAGGTTATTTGTAACACGTGTTATTTTCACATTTTTCTTCGACATTGATGGAAGGAGTCTCCAGTGGCAGTCAGAGGTAAAGCTGTAAAATCTTCAGGACGCTTTATGGTTTTTGTGACAAGCTGCAGTTTTTTTTCTTCTCATTAATATCACAAGAGACAGACGAGGAGAGACTGGTGAGGAATCGACTGTTTAATGCAGTAAAGGAACTTGCTTTATTCATGGAAAAATTCCACAACATTATGACAAAAGAAAAATATTATAAAAAGGTATGACATGATTTCGTAATAATTGCCCTCGCCAAGGAGGTTATGTTTTCGGTGTGGTTTGTTTGCTCTTTGACTGGCTTTAAGTGGGATTGCACAGAACCTACTACACAGATTTCCATGAAAATTGGTGGCAGGGTGTTGCATGGGCCACGGAAGAACCCAGTCAATTCTGGGGCGGATCCGCAAATTTGATTTGACTTGCGCCAATGTCGCAAGGATGTTGGCCTTGGTGGAAGTCTGCGCTCAACAATGCCATACACCTTAAAATCCAGTAGATGGCAGTAAAGTTCAACAGTGACAAAACATAGCCAATGTAGAAATATGATGAAATGTATCCAAACGTGCAAAGTGGGTGCAGTTGCAGCTTTGTAAATCATAGAAGAGATGACTGTTGTCATTGGCAGAGGAGGAACTTTTTTTGAGTTCTGGAAAAAAAAAACAGCAAGCTGTAGAAAACTGCCGTTTTTATTCAAACAAACAAACAAATAAATGAACTGAAAGATTTGTTTCTGGCACCTGAGGTCACGTTAGCGCAATTAAATAATAAAAAATGAAAAGAAAAGGTGCAGCTTGTGTGAGGCGATCGTCATCTGTGGGCGCTGCTCATCATTATTAAAACAGGCTTAAACAGAGAAAACGAAAGAAATGGTATTTTTTCCTGAGACATACATGATATACATCATTAAAAGATGCTTTAAACAGGACGTGTGAGATCTATTGGTGTTTGTTTCTCCATACGAGTGATTTGTTTTCAGTCTGTTATTTTTTTTTAAAACTGCTAATTGACTGTGTCAATTTATTCAGATTAATTTTAATATTATGTTAATTATCGCATAATAATTCCAAAAGAATAGTAAACTTTCTGGCTCCGTGGATTTCTCCATTAATCACCCAAACTGCTGGTGGACAATTTAAAAGTTAAAGTGTCTTTTTGGAACAGCATTTACACGACAACCTTGAACATGTGTGTGAGTGTGTGTGTGTGTGTGTGTGTGTGTGTGTGTGTGTGTGTGTGTGTGAGAGAAGTGGGGTCATATCTAAGCACAAATTGACTGTTCAACTCATTTCATACTCAAATACACACTCACATTTACATGTTGTAATGTCCATGCAACACATTTATAAATCTCTCTCTCTCTCTCTCTCTCTCAAACACACGCACTTCGATACTAATATACACACTGTCAGCAGAGACACTCAGTGTGTATCATTTTCCCCAAAGGCCCACACAGCTCCGCGCCTCACTGCAGCCTGTATCATGCATGTCAGCATTGCTTACAGCACATACCATATGGGAAATAAAATGAGATTCACATCATCCGGTGGATGTAAAATATATAATATATACAGTCAGGTCCCCACTCCGTTACAGCGTAATGATTTAGAACGCCACTCCGTTACAGCGTAATGATTTAGAACTCCACTCCGTTACAGCGTAATGATTTAGAACTCCACTCCGTTACAGCGTAATGATTTAGAACTCCACTCCGTTACAGC
>JAQQZX010000039.1:3950158-3973356 GCA_030068355.1 Notoglanidium maculatum | reverse complement strand
CTCTCTCTCTCTGTCTCTCTCTCTCTCTCTGTCTCTCTCCCTCTCTCTCTGTCCCTCTCTCTCTCTCTCTCTGTCCCTGTCTCTCTCTGTCTCTCTCACTAAACCTGGGCAGGTGGAATGAAGTTGGAGACCTCACCGCATCTCCAATAAAGCAGCATCTCATGATTGACTTGCCCTGAAACAGAGGTGTGATTGTTGACCTTTAGGCGCGTCCTGAGTGCCGAGTCGTGTGTGATATTAAAGAGTGACACGCAGCTCACCCCGTCCCAAACTCATTTCCAACCGTATCGATTCCTCACACAAATAAAAACCGCACCACAATTTATTTACGTTCCCCGCAGGTATCATCTGTTTAAACATGTTCCTGAATCAGACAGAGCCGTCCCTCAGGAGAAACACACACACACACACTCACACACACACGCACACACACACACACGCACACACACACACACACACACGCCTGGTTATTATCTCAACTAATGAAAGATAGACCCGTCGTCACACTCCTCTCTCTCACACACACACCCTTTCAATAAGCCCTTAACAGACTGCTTTTATGACTCACCTAAACAATCCTTCTCAAACTAACTTTAATCCTAAACCTAATCCTTTCTTAAATTTAATTTGAACCAACATTTTTCTCCAAATCTAAACCTAATCCTAACTAAAATCCTTATTCCAAGTCTAACCTAAACTACCATAACTAATTCTAACAAAACCTTAATCCCACATTTAATCCTAAACTCAAACTTAAACTTTATTCGAATCCATATTTAATAATAATCTTGACATTTACCCAATTCTGACCTAATCCTAAATAATCCTGACTGAACTGCAAGACCGAATATAACCTAAACATAATCTAACGTGAGTTTAATCAGACAGATTCATCCTAGTCTAACTCTAATCTTAATCTAAACTAGTATAATCCTGAGGATAATTACTAATTTCATGAAATACTGTAGTGACTCCAGTGAAACAAAATAATTCATCGCAATTTATGAAAAGTGTACTCAAGAAAAAGTATAGATACAGGATATGAAATTAAACTTTTGTAAATCGTGTGTGTGTGTGTGTGTGTGTGTGTGCGCGCGCGTCTCAGATTAGAGGCAGATGCAGATGAATTGTGTGTAATTCAGTCTAAAATGATTTGGTGTAAGATTGAATTGAACTCTCTCTATGAGGCGAGACTGACTCACTGCAGGATCGAGTGTAACGTGAGACACTAAAATCCCACCTGAACCATCGCAAGTCCACGAAACCATGATTCATGACTGACACACACACCCACACACACACACACACACACACACACACACACACACACACACACACACACACAGAGGTGGGAGCGCTGATTCCTGCGCACGTTTGCATTCTTTAACCCTACAGGACTTTCACACAAAAGCGACGGAGAGAAACAGGATCCATAAAATGGACTGGATATCTGGAGTCTCTTGGTTTTGATCGGCGTCAGCTCCGTCTTTCTTTCCTCTTGCTGAGTTGGTGCTGCGTCAGAATTAAAAATGCATCAAAGAGGGCTTTTACATAATTCATTTTGTTCAGAGATGCAGGATGAAGAAAGAATAACAGCACGTTTCACACTGAGTCCTTCTCATTTAATCAGGCTTCTACCATGTTTAACAATCTGATAAAAAAGTCATTACGCTAAATGTTTGAAGCGCTCGTCCTCGGTCAGCAGCCTCAAATATTATTAATCAATTGGTATTCCTGCTATTTATTTAATTAATTAATCAAGGCTGATGTTAATCCTTGAATATTTTGCCGCTAAGAAATGCTTTCTTTTCTAGGATGCTTTATTTATATTTTAAATTCTTTTTTTTTTTTTTTGAAGAAATCCAGATAATATAATTAACATTTTAGCATCATCGACATTATAAGTCTAATACTCACCCGAAAATGAATTATTATAATGAAACATTTCTTCCCAAATCTAAACCTGATCCCAAGTGACTAACTAAATCCTAAACATCACCCTGCCATCATCTTAAACCTACATTTCATTTATTTGAACTCAAAATTACATAAAATTCTAAATATTTTTTTCGGAACCTTCAGAACGCTTAGCCGCTGCAGTAGCCCAGAACGGACGAACCTCGAGAGAGAGCGCCTTCCGCGTTTTGAGTTTTCACAAGCGGCAGCGTGAACCCGGAAGGACGCACCGGAAGGACGACGAAGAAGAAGAAAGAAGAGGAATCGGTGTTTGCTGGAGCAGAAGTTTGAGAAGGCAAATTTTGTAAAATGGAGGATCATACTTATTATTCAGTACGGAAAAAGCAAGGAGTGTGAATGTAAGCGCTTGGAGGTACGCTACGGGCTCCTGACGGCCAGCGCACGCTCTGATACACGCTCGGAGAGGGAGGGGTCAGAGAGGGGGGGGGGTCAGGGGGCAGAATCACACGGAGTGGAGCTTTAAATCTTTTTACGATTTTCTCTTTGTGTACAAGAAGCCTGTGTGAGTAAATTTCCCCGCTTTCAGCTTTTTCCTCAACGGCTCACGTTCGGCATTTATGCATTTTAGTGTTTTTTTGTGTGTTTTGCTTTTTTCTGACCAATGATTTGTTGTTAAGACCATTAAGCGCTTGCAACGCTTCTGGGTTTGGCCCATTTTTTTTGTTGTTTTTTTGCCCAGGAGTGTACACAGACACGTTCCCTCAGAGGACCAAGCGGAGAGCCCTTACAGGTTTTAATTACATTTAAGAATGTATGAAAGTATTTAATGTTATTATAAAAGTAGGGATGCTGCTGTGCAAAGATTAAAAAATGTTCTCCCTGCGCCCTGCCGAACAAAAAAATGCATCTATACAGCACATTCTGTTCATACAAATAACGTAAATGTTCCGTAAGTGGAACAATAAAGGTCCTTACGCTCCAATTATGTCATTTAAACGAGTCTAAAAGGTGCAGCATGCTGACTTTCCCAAGAGAAATAAATATACAGAAGTGTGTGTGTGTGTGTGTGTGAACATGCTGGGAAAGGTACAGTTTATTTTACTTTTATTATTTTTCCTTAGAGAGAAAACCAGATGTGGTAAATGCACTGCATCATCAGCGTATTAAGACTGAAAACACCGCTCGTGACCCCATTTTTGGATCTTTAGGGAGAATTAATACCAGACCGAATCAGGTTTAATTGTTAACGAAGGTGTTTTTTACGCTCATTGTCTATGGATTCAATTCCACCAGCTGATTACAATCTTAAAATAAATCAGCGTCGTAAAAATATTCAACATTTTACAAGTACAAGGTCACAGCACTTTGCTAATGCTGGGTTTATTCCACACACTACTCGCACCATTCATCGCTAACCGCTGGTTAAGCTATTTTTCTTTTCTGTTGTGGGTAATGATTTGTTAGCTGCCGAGGATGATTAATTAGATCAACAACCGTTTTACACTTGAAAAAGTAAATCATGACGGGCTTATTTAGCATAAAGCATCTGTAAAGGCTGTTAAATTAAATGTAAAAATGAAGGAATTTATTAATATGAACCTCACGGCTTGAGATCGCGTCTCCACGAAGACTTTGACAAGTGTGAACTCGGAGACTAGAATAACATCCAAGTGTTACATTTATAAAAGCCGCTACATGATATTTACATAGATAATAATAACGTAAATCAGTCTCAAGCCTGTGAAGCGCCGCTGAGGTGAGAGGCAAAGTGATCAATAAAGAGTTTTGTGATAATGATATGCAGAACATAAAATAAATAATAGTTTCATATTTGAAAGTCTTCTTTCGCGCCTGCACTACGTTTACATGCATGAAACATTCCGGGTTTTGCGCTTAGTCGGTAAAAAAGACGATACTCCTACTGAGATGTTTACATGGCTGATGAAAATGGGCAGTGCTTTACACGTGTCTAAAGAACGCTAAGCGGAAAATGCTAAATTCGGAATATCCAAACGGAACGCGCTGTTTATATGACTCGTATCAAATCGGGAATACTGTCATATTCGGAATAATAGTGGAATACTGGATGCCTAACATCAGAGCTGCGGAAAGTGTGTGCGAAAGAAAGGAAACTAAATTACAGTTTACAATTACAAGGTAATTAATATTTAACGGAAATAAGAAGAAGAATAAAATAAAAAAAACCCAGCTTTTACTGTTAACTTCTTTTTCCCACCAATAATATGACTTCTAGCAGAAATCTTACATTAGCATTAGATTTAAAGCTAAAAAGCTGTTTACTGACATTTAAACAGAACAACAAAGGCAACGACACTGATTTTTGAATTTACGTAATTTAAATACGTACGTCATTCTCACGTGACTGACCTTAACACGATATACAGCACGATTGCGTCATGTATACTGTATGTACACTACAGCTATTTATTCAGAATATAACTGGATTACATTAAAACTACATAAAGTAACAACGTTATCAATAGAAACTTGGTTAAATTAAGTTGAATACGAGCAACCAAATCACAATTTGTTGAGAAATTTAACAGATTTTGTAAACTATACAATATAGTCTCTTAAATCTTAAATCTAATATTTAAAAATCTAATTTTTTTTAACGTTTTGCATCATTAACAACACAATTTCATAGTTTCAGAGTTATTATCTTTCAAGACATGTTATTTCGACTTCTTAATTTGAGATTGTTAAATAAAAATAACGCGATGTTAAGTGGAAATAACGACATTACGTCTTATAATAACAAGGTTCTCCTCAGGCTCCTTCATTAAACTTCTGCCTTTACCAAATTCCCTCTTGAGGAATTAAAGACATCGAGCAAAAATCTGATTAAGAGATGTTTTTAGATGTTCGGTGAGTAATCAGATTATTTACTGTAATACATGTGCTAATTGTTAACTGTTCTTCATCTCTACATATTCTCAGGTTCATATCTGAGGCTTTTGATTATTATGCTTCTCCATGCTACCTTACTGAAATCCTGTACGGTATATAACCGTTACTGTGCCTCCAAGTATGCATGATACGACATCCAGGACCAAAGTCTGACGGTAAAAAAAGGATTTAACAAGACAGCTACTCAAAATAATGGCGTAATATATTGAAATAATGACTTGATCCTCCATAATGTTGGTTCAGGAGTGAGAAAACATATTTATTTACATATCAGCCTACATCTGTCAGATTTAATTTCTACTCCACTGAAAATATCCATAAACCCAAAAGAAAACAAAGGCAACACCAATTAACAACAACAACAAAAATCTATTATGGCCTAATGACTTAATTAAGTTCTAATACTTTCCACTTGAAATGGTGTGCAAACTTTTGCACACGCCACACCTACTGGTCCAGTCTTTTTCTAGATTTCCTACATTTATGAAACATTACAAAAAAGTAACAGTTTGCTGCAGAGGTTTTAGAATTCGTCAACAACGTCAACAATAAAAGTGAGCAATTTCAATATAATTTGGGCAGGTGCCCAAACTTTTGCACGGCACTGTATAAAAAAAATGAATGCAAGATTTCAGCGACATTTAAATGCAAATTGAATTTAGTTGTGCAGGAACACAAGCATGAGAAAAACAAAAACACTACAGTGCTTTTATTGTTTACTAATTTGCACTGAAGGTTAAAGCTGCGAGTTTCAGTTTTGTGTGTGAGCGCGTGTGTGCGCGCGCGCGTGTGTGTGTGTGTGTGTGTGCACGACAGCTGGACTAAACCCTTCTCTAAAACTGTTTATCTCACTGTGCTTTCTCAGCATGCATTTTTTTTGTATTTCTCTGCCCGATCCAGATGGGAGAGATTGAAAGTGTGACTGACAGCGCTGAGAGCGTTGGGGATCAGGAGCTTTTGTCCCACAATTCACCCTGAAATAGGCTCAGGAACAAACGTCCGACTGGAACGCTGACTTTCTTTAGGAAAGTGGCCTTTACACACAGCTAAAAGCAGAACAAATCTGGTGTGTATGGTGAGACTAGCTGCCTATAAACGTGTAGCAAAAGCCATTAAAACCTACAACTAGCACGGCATCAATAAAAGTCAACACAAACACACTCCTCGAGCTGTAAGAAAGGTTCCTGACGCTAATGTTGCGGTGCAGGCGTGGAGACGGCGTCTCGGAGCCGAGGTGAAAACCCTGCGCGTGTAGGAGCAAGTGGAGCGAGGAGAAGTGACACGGGAAGTTTCCCTCATGAACACTGCAGGTCCTTTTTCAAGTCAGCAGCTTCAAATATTTATGACTGCGCTCATGTAGCGCTTTTTAACCTTTCGCTAACCCCATTTAAGCATTAGCCGCTTCTTAAAAAGTTCCCTGGGCGGGGAGAAAGGAAAACAGATTTGAGCCAGGATGACAGTACGCCTCCTTCTTTTTCTCGTCTTGGCATTGTGTCCTCTTTATTTGCGAGTTTGTGCATGCACACGAACATGATGTTTTATGGATCTGCCCTACCTCGCCTTTACTCTTATATTATATTTTCTGTATTCTAATATTCTTGTAAAAAAAAAAAAAAAAGGAAAAAAAAATGCTGCATGCATGAATGATGAATGGAGCAGAGTGTTTTACAGCGAACATGCGTATTTATATATAAATAAATATATAAATCCTGATTTAATTTGCATTGACTCCTTACTTTTTTTTCTTATTTGTATTTTGTAGGTATGACCTTACCTACGCCTGAACATTTTTCTCCCAATGTTGAAAATGAAGCTTTGATTCGGTGAATATTCCAGTGAAAACACGTTCTTTCTCTGCTGAGGATTTTGAATATAAAACCCAGGCAGAACTCTGAGCGCAGAAAGACCTTGAGTAAAGATGAATAACGTGATCACAAAATGCAACTAATAGATATGGGTGGTCAATTTAAATCACAGGCCTTGAGATAACTGAATAAGTTTCTACTATGCTCGTTCCAAATAAATACTACTCAAAATAAATAAATTGAGCGTCCAGAATCTCATATTTATAGAGTACAGTTCTATTCCAGATTTTCATATTTACAGAGTACAGTTCTATTCCAGATTTTCATATTTACAGAGTACAGTTCTATTCCAGATTTTCCAGTTGCCCTTTTCTTCCCTTGTTGGCAGGTAATATAGTAAGAAAGCATGCAGACATTTTTTTTTAAAAATATAAATTCTGAAAGTGCTAGTCCAAGTACTTTCAAAAGAAGTAGGTCTCTAGCTGTCACTTAAAGACACCCGGTGACTCAGCAGTTCAGACATCTAGGGGAAGTCCATGCCACCACTTAGGTGCCAGAACGGAGAAACCTTTTGATGCATGTCTTCCTTGTACCTTGATGGTGAAACCGGTCGAGCAGTGCTGGAGGATTGGAGGGAGCGCGGTGCAGTGTGGGGTGTGATAAGTGCTTCGAGGTAGGAGGCTGCTGGTCAGTTTTTGGCATTGTAGGCAAGCATCATTGTTTTGAATCTGATGCGGGCAGCTAGAGGAATCTAGTGGAGCTGGGCGGAGTGGGAGAACTTGGGAAGGCTGAAAACAAGTCGTGCAGCTGCATTCATGGTGCTTAGAGGCAGACCTAACAGGAGCGAGTTACAATAGTCTAGTCTCGAGATGACAAGGGACTGAGCAAGTCCCTGCGTAGCCTGTGTGGAAAGAAATGGACAAATTGTTCTGATGTTGAAGTGGAGAAATCAACATGAATCAGAAAGATTAGCAGTACAACAAGAAAAGGACAGGTGATTGTCCATGGTTACCCCAAGGTCATGTGCCACAACTGAAGGAGAGACTTGAGAGTTGTCCAGGGAGATCACAGGATCCTGATGTGGGAATGAATCAGCTGGGATGAATGGCAGTTCAGTTTTGCTGGGGTTGAGTTTCAGCATATGTCTGCCAGGCATGCAGAGATTTGGGCAGAAACATAACTGTTTGAGGAAGGAAAGGAGAGGATGAGTGCAGTCTGCATAGCAGTGGTATGAGAACCACTGAGTGGTATGTGAGGATAAGACCTCCCTGAGAGCTCTAGTATAGAGGGAGAACGGAGGAGGACCAAGTACCGAGCCCTGAGGGATGCCAGTGAAGTCTGCATGGAGCAATTATGGATCCCTTCCAAGTCACCTGATATGACCGACCTTCTAGGTAGGAAGCATGTGATCGCCATGCTGGTGCCATGCCACAAATTTCAAGACTCATAAGGGTGGACAAGTGAGTCTTGTTGGTAACTGTGTCAAACACTGCTGAAAGGTCTAGGAGGATGAGGACTGGTGACAGTTTGGTGGATCTAGCAGCATGGAGCATCTCAGTGGCAGGCAAGACAGCAGTTTCTGTGGAATGTGCTGCTTTGAAGCCAGATTGATTAGGACCCTGGAGGTTGTTCTGTAAGAGATAGAAAGCCAGTTGATTGGAAACAGTGCATTCAAGGATTTTAGAAAGAAAAGAAAGACGTGATAACAGTTGCCGATGTCTGAGGGATCCAAAGTGTGTTTCTTCAGAATGGTAATAACCTTGGCTCATTTGAATGCCGTTGGTACATGGCCAGATGTTATGGAGCTATTGATGATAGTGGTGATGAAACGGAGAAGGTCTTGAGAGATGAAACATTGTGGTAGGGATTGGATCCAGTGAGCAGGTGGTAGGATTGCACGATGAGATGACTTGCAGGAGCTCATCTGTTGCTAGATTTGGAAAACTGTGCCAGTGAAGGGGAATCCTTAATATGAAGTGTAGATTTGTTCAATCTTCCCATCAAACAAGTTGGCAAAGTTTTTGGCAGTCAGGGAGGATGGAACAGAAACAGCCAGCGGGTTAAGTAAAGACGAAAAGATGTTGTGGAGTTTGTGAGGATCTTGTGCAGAGATTTCCAGCTTTTCCTTGTACGGTAAGAAGATCTTACGGTAAGAAGACAGATTTCTGTCAAATTGTAATTTCTTCCACTTTCTCTCTGCTGCTCTTAATTCTCTTTGATTGCTATGCAACACATCTGATATCCAAGGAGCAAAGTGAGAAGTCTTCTTGGGTTTGGAACATAGTGGGCAGAAGAGATCCATAGATGAGGAAAGTAAAGAGAAGACAGCGTCAGTGGCTAACTCCAGTGATCACATGATCAAAGATGTGAAGTGGGGTAGCAATGATGTCTGTAGCTGGGGAGGGATGGCTGAAGACCAGGTCCAGGGCATTTCCTCCTTTGCATGTGAGAGAATGTCACAGAGAAGGAACAGTTAGAAGGCAAGAGGACTGGAGCTTGTCAATGGGGAGGTTGAAGTCTCCAATGAGCGTGAGAGGGGTGTTGTCTGTAGAGAAATGACTGAGGAGTGTGTTCATTTCTTCAAGAAGGTGTCCTAGGGGTTCAGGAGGGTGGTAGGTGACAATGATGAGAAGAAACTGCAGCTGAATGGAATTCAAAGGATAAGATGTTGAGATGAGACGGAGAGGGCTGTGAAGCACCAACTCAAAGGCAGCAGCAGACCTGTACCACCACCCCTCCCAGTTTCTCGTGAGTGTGAGAGCATAAGCAGAGGAAAGGGCTTCCAGTGTAGCTGAGTTCTGTGGGGACATCCAGGTCTCAGCTAGTGCCAGAAAGTCAAGAGAGTGATGGGAAGCAAAGGAGGAGATGAAATCAGCCTCCTTTACAGCAGATTGGCAGTTCCAGAGCCCACCTACCATTGCTGTTTGAGACTTGGAAAACAGCACATGGTAGATAAGGTTACTGGTAGTATGGCCTCTGGATTGTGGATGAGATCTTCTGGGTCTAAGAGATGTGAGAACAGAGATAGGTTTGAGGCACATGTCTGCAGTCTGGTCAGGGGTGAGGTCGATGAGTTTAAGTAGGGCTAATAGAGATGATAACCCTAACTGAGCAAGAGGATAATAGAAAACACTATCACTTTCAATCTAAATTATGGGTGCAACCGTTGCAGAATATGCTCTGACTGCTGCAGACAGTCTGTAGCAGAAACACCTTCAATATATCTTAGTAAGCCCTGCCCCCAATTCACACCTTAAGAGTGAACTTCTTCGCTGTGTAAATCAATTAAGGTGTCTCTTTTTGTTCATAAAACAGTCTCACTATCTAGTTTTACCGTAATCTGTGTAAAGAAGGAAATAAACGACAGAAAAAAATTTCAATACACTCCACAATGTTGTCTCTGGTCATATTTGATTGTCCCGACAGTGTAAAGACAGAGAGGACACTGGAGAGCCCCCGAGAGGACCGAGCGAGTCCCAACACCCATGCCTTATTGCTGAAGCGTGATCCACTCCTGATTTTAATATATGTATAAATATGTGCCACTGGAGGCGTGTGGATGGAGTGAGAGGCTACAGGGAGATGTCAGCTTGGCGACTGGCCCGTCTGTAGTCACGCACCGACACACACTGACGCGTCCCCGAGTGCCCCTCACACACACACGCACACACTCACATGCACATACACACAAATTTACATATCGCCCCTTTTGTGACTGCATCTCGAGTGAGAGTCTGGAAACTTTTCACATACTGCATGCCAGGATTTGGTTGTTTTTTTTTTTTGTTTTTTTTTTAGTGGAATGAAAGTTTTTTTTCCCTCTCCATCAACTTAACCCTTAGCAAATGTGACTCGGTGCAATTCCGAGGAAGAAAAAAACACTTGACAGCCGGTTGCTCTGTATGGAAATTCTCCTCCTTCTCCTGACAAGTTTCCTCGCCGCTTATCTCCCTTCCTGGCTTGTTTTGTCCTAAGACGCCCCTGTACGCAGAGCTCTATTTTATAGTGTGTGTGTGTGTGTGTGTGTGTGTGTGTGTCTGGGGGGGGTGGTGAAGGCTCGGGATGGGAAGAAAAGCTCGAATCCATAATTCAATAAGGTGAGGAGGGTGTGGGGAGCGCGGGGGGAAGGTGCTCTTAGCAACTGTAAGGTGAACTTTTCCTCTTTTAACCACAGGTGACAAGTGCAGCGTCCAGCTCTCAGAAAGCTTTTTAAATAAAGAGGAACCTTTTTACAGGGTTCAATACAGGACAAACCACAGCCCTATCTCTCAATGCACACACACACACACACACACACAAACACACACACACACACACAAACACAATGCACCGCCAAACACTTTAAGATCATATCTCGGAGCTGCTCAGCTTTGTGCTTGCGGCATTCACTAAACAAATCCATCTGGCACATCTTATTGAGAATTGAGAGAATTTTATTGTCTGTTTAGTTTGTCCTAGAATTACCTAACCGTTAGTCTAATTATTCCAAAAGGTCAGAAGGTGTTGTTTAACTTCCTATAACATCAGCTCTGACAATAGTGAGCTGCAAGTCACAGGTTTACATCCATTCACTTATTTCTACACTGCTTTCTACTTTCTCACAAGCTGTCATTTTTTTTTCAACATAAAGAGATGCTGTTGAAGAGCCACAGAGGAACTAATAACATTAAACCCAATTATAAATGGACGAAACGTCCTTTTTTATTATTAAATGAAATTTAATTTTAGTGTCGAAACACTTCAGGACCTGCTGTTAAAGCAAAATCTCACAACCCCGTCGTTGATCAATTTCCTATTACAGCATAGCACGGAGGATTTTATTCTTTTATTTAATTTATTTTCAGCTTGAGGTAAAATAAATACTGTGAATAATAAAGGAGGCTTGAAACAGTAGAAGGCACGAGAAGAAGTGTAAAAACAACAATAAAAAAGATACGTGTGCAGCCCTGAGAAGGCTAAAAGAGTCCTCTGATGACATTACAATAATTGCATTCAAATATTATTTTCTTCACTTTGCAAAAACAATTGTACAAACACGCCGTGCTGAGGAAAACTGTCGAGCGCTCAAGGATAATTTCCACACGGAGCAAACGCGCTGCCAACTGTTTTTTTTTTCCTTTTTTATTTTCTTTGCAGAATTACCGAGTCACGGATAATTTGCGTTTCCAGTTACCAAAATATTTCTCAGGGTAATTTCTTCACCCTGCGCTGACATGTCATGAAGACTCCTATATACTTTAGTGATGTTGTGACTCGCTAACGACGTTAACACAAACACACACACACCCCTGACCCTTTACTTGCACTATTAAACCCAATTTTAGTGATGCGACCAATCAGCTGGATGCATGCACCATTAAAATGCACTATATTTACAGAATTTTCTTTTTCTTTTTTTTACTCTGGATCATATCTGCCGCCTGAAACTCCACACACAGGCAATTACTTGCTGATGTCATGCCTCAGCACATGTTGAGATTAGGACACACACACACAGCCCTTTACAGCCGCCGAGTGCCACCACCGTGGAGCCGCTCCTGCTTTCTGTGCTCCTCAATTATGCAGCAGACTTTTTGACCTGCTGCACAGATCTCTCGTCTGCTGAATTATGAATGCACCTCTTGATTGAGGTGGGTTACTCTCTCCACTCTCCGCTCTCTCTCTCTCTCTCTCTCTAAAAGAAGAGGCGCCACTGCTCCTGCCACCGGAGAAGGATCGGACTCACCTCGCCACGAAAGCGTTTGGAAAATTAAAGCGTTGAGGAAGAGCATTAGAAGCGATTAGTGGCGGTAATTTTCGTTTTTTCCCTACGTTTTCGTCAGATGCCATTATTGAGACGTTGCTAAATAATTTAAAAATGTTCGGCGTTTCCCGAGGAACGCGGCGTTCTGAGAAATAACAGGAAACGCTCTCATTGCAACGCATTAATAAGAAAATAACAGCCTGATTGTATCATTCCTGTTTTTAATTACATTTCTGTTTAATATGAGCTCTATCAGTGAGAGCTGTAATTAATTCCTTTTAAATACGGTGGGAAATAGTATCAGGTGGATTTAAAAGCCGTTCTGCAATCTCGCAACATCTTCGGGACTGGAAACACATCAGAGCTGCTTCCGTTCCGTATTTCGTTACTCTTGAAATTCAGGTGTATAGCCGAGCGCAGGAGGACGCACACCTCTATATATATATTAATAAGCTATCAATATTAGATGTACGATTTATAGAGAATAAAATGCAATGTTCAATCTTGAAAAGAAAAACAAAACAATCATTGTGTTGGATTTGAAGAGAAAATCATTCACTGTGACGGAATTATTAAATAAATATCATTAATAACACATTCAAACATTAGAAATTAAATAAAGCTGTGTATATCTTATAAAGTCTAACGTACGAAAATTAGACTTCCAAATGTATTGTTTTTCAGTAGTCCATGTGGAACCCTAAAACATTTTGTCATATTAGAAACGGTACCTAGAAGAACCTTTTTTAATAAGAAACTTTAATTTAATATATATAATAGGTATAATATATATATACCTATATACACACATCCAGATTGTTTTTATTGTGCATTATTGGACCGTAAAGAGCTCTGTTATTCACATTTACATTATCTGAATATTTACATTATTTCTATGAAGAAGTAGTTCCATGTTTGTTCACCAGGAGAACCTTTTTAATTCCTCACACAGGAGCAGCACCTTAACTTTAAAAATAATATTAAATACTTTCAAACATTTAAAATTTCTCTTTTCCTACAAAATGAGAACCTTTACAGTTCCTTCTCAGTGGAGAACCCTTGAAAAGATCAAAGCGAAGATCAAAGCGAGAGGTGCTTTCCGATCAAAAACGTTTTCAGGGACCTACGTTGTAAACTAGGAACCCTTGAGGAACCCTTGACGAACGTTTGCCTAAGTGTGCTGTAGAACCTCTAAATCCGTGCACATTATTTTCTTCTCAGAACCCAGAACCTGTCAGGAGCTTACCTGCTTTGGTACTTGGGGGTCTTCAAGGGTTCATTAGATAACTAAAGGTTCATAAGACTCTTTGAATTATTTCTGATTGATGAAAAAAAAATGCCGTTGTAAGGTTCAAACTAAAATATTTAAGCGTTCCCTGTAGAAACTTTAAGTGTAGTAGCTTCTCTATGAACAATACATCAAAAGAAATTAATAACGTCAAAATATCCTCACTCTTTTTTTCTTTCTTTCTTTTTTTTTGGGAGCATAAAAAAAGATCCTCCTCGTCGGAGCCCTGACCCAGATCTGAATCCAACTGAAACCATTCACCTCTAGCTTGCACAGATATCAGTAAATCAGTATGGACCGGCTCGCGAAGATGTTCTAATGGGTTCCGCGGATGTGTTTAGTTTTTGTTTCCCACGTTCTACGTGCTGCTCATCGAACGAATCCCAGGCCGGCTGTTTTTTTCTTCTTCTTTTTTTTCTGCAGCACATTTGTAACTTCGTTATGAGCCCATGTGACACTGAAACATCTAAATCAATCGTCGGCGTTTTGCAGCTGCGTTCCCCGGTGACCCTCGGCGCTGAGCTGATCCGACGTCTCTCCGGTCCCTCAGCACAGCCCCGGCCCTTACGGAGCCTAATGAACGCTCCTGACTCGGCCCTAATTGTGATTTATTGTTTCGCCGCTGCGCTCCGGCCCTGAGCATAATTGCGGAGGATGAAATTAATGTGGTCAATTGGCCTATTTTCATCAGGATAATTTGGCGGCGTCAAAGACTGCATTAACCTGTACGAGCCGGTCGTCTCAGGTGACTCCACACACTCCCGCAGGGACGGTTTTACATTCGCTAGGACCTGTAGCTGCGGGCTCCATCTGCCAGCGAGCGAGAGACAGATGCAATGTGGCAATGACAGAAAAAGAGAGAGAGAAAAACAGAGAAAGAGGGCTGAGACTGAACAGATTCAGCAGAGGAACGAGATAGTTTATATATAGCACAGTTTCACAAAAGTGTTATAAAGTTGGCTGGCTGGTAGAGAGAGCGTTCAGGGTGATGCTCGCTTTACCATTTAACGAGATCACGAGTAACAAGTCACTAACGAGCGCACAGGAAGAAATAAACAGTATAAAATATATTAGGCAAGGAATAAATCACGACGTTTTAGGAAAATAATCACGCCATGTTGGTGTGATGAAGTTAGTATTAATGTCCCTGTAACAGCATGCAAACGTTGTTTTTTAAAAATGAATCACGGCATGGAACGTCATACTTTCTATCCATTTATAGTTAGGCTTACACAAGTTCTGGCTTGCGTTATAGCAGCTATAAACAGCCCTTCCTTTCCCAGCCTCTCTTTTCCTTCTCTTTCTCACAGCTTGTCAGGATATCGAGAAAGGCCCAAGTTATTAAAAAAAAAGTCACAGCTTTACCTCCGAACGTTACAAAGCGCCGACGCCGGAGACTCCTTCCACGCACGTTACCCGGACAAAAATTCCCTTACCACGTGATCGAGTGTTAATCCGCTTAGAAAGGTGAAGGAGCTGTTACTATAGAAACCAGAACGTATTATAACAGACGAAAGATACCGAATAAAATAAAATAAAATGCTGAAATCTATTCCGACATGAAGTGGCACGGAAAAAGCTAAATAAAAGTACGACGGTTTAACACAAACATCTGTCTTACTGCTATTATTCTACTCCACTCATCTGTACAGCTTTCTAAATCAGCGTTTAAAAAGCCTCACGCTAATGCACTCGCGAGTTCAGACCAGGTCACGCCCGGGCCGTACCATCCTCTCCATTCTCTCTAACTGTATTACATGAACCCCCCGTAATATTAATAATAATATCGACTTCACAACAAGTTGCTGTATAAATTACAGAGCTAACAAGGGTCACGTTTGTATTACGCGCCAGTTTCGATCTCTCTAATAAGTGCTCGGAGAGACTTCTGATGGAAGTGAGTGAAGGTCAGTAAAATGGTACAGGCCAGTCTGTACAACAAAGCCCAATAATGCGTCTGTGAGAAAGCACGAAGGGGAGTAATTATAAAAAATAAAAACAAATAAATAAATAAATAAATAAACACCACACAGGATGACATCCTATCCTCGCAAAACTTGGCTTGTGTTTGGCGCCGGATGCCAGAAAGGATGGATTATGGGTAAAATTCTGAAGTTTCATCTGCAAACATGATGCAAGCGATGGCTTCGTTCCAACTCCACGTCGTGCCAAATGAAATCTGTGTCATGAGAAAGCGATACTTATTAACCTATTGTGTTTTATGAATATTCATAATGCTTTTAATACTTTCATATACGGGATGTGAGCAGAATCGCAGAAATGAGCCAGCACAACTAACAACTAAACAACAACAGCGGAAATAAATTAATAGCTCTGGAAATGATTCATTGTCTGGAATTCGGGGAAACTTTATTTCATGAGTGTGATCTGTGTCTTTTTTATATATGTATATATATATATATAGGACTACGCAGTGAAGTGAGAAAAAAAAACATATTGGTTTTGATAGAGTTTATAGGAATGATGCTGATTGATCGTGTGATTTATTCCCGTAGCTCTGTCTCCTTGTAGGCTGGCACGCAGTTTTATAGTCAGGTTAGACGTGATTGTCCAGAAGCTCCTTTTATGATGATTCGTTCAGACGACGATGAGGAAATTACAGTAGATGTGAATGTATAATCAATATAAAATCATGCAAAAATAATGTTTATGTATACACATGAACGCAGCAAAATGTAGTCTAGAGTGCTATTACTATTATTAGCAGTAGTAGTAGTAGAATGTTTGGACAAAAATATATCCTTTTTTTATTTAAATAATAAAGTAATATTTATTAAATAGTATCTACATCATTTCATTCAAACTGCCTTTCATTTCTAAATATTCCTAAACGGTGCACGAGTTACAGGAAGGCAAAGCGAAAACTGTTTATTTGGACATTTGAACAAAATTCATTTTGATTTCAAATCAGGCTTCGATAATAAATATAATAATCAAATCATCACCGTTTTTCCCCTAGTATAATTAAGATCAACACTTTTAGCATGGCAAGATTTTGGTAGAAACGGAGGCAGGAAGAAAGGAAAGAAAAGCGTGAGAGCGCACGCAGGTTCGTGTGTTATTTTTATCCTGACTCTCTGACTGTAATATATAATATAATTTCCCTGGAATGATTAAATGGCAGTCTGACACAAGGTATAATTGCGTAAATGTGAAAAGATGACATATTTATTATTATTATTATTATTTTTAGAACCTGAAACCCTGTGACCCTCCTGGAGCGTGACTTTCTTTTCCATCCACCAGTTCAACAATGTAATATTAGCAAGCGTGTAATTACTGCAATCTTCTACAACACAGGTGCTGGATTCTGGATTCTGATTGGCCGGGAGGTGTCGAGTCGTTTCCTGTAACACGCTATTGTTTCTTATACGCTTATTCCACACAGACGTACTGGAGGCGGGAGTTATCTGTTGGAAATATTTCTCCATCGTTCACGGAAGGAGTCTGCGGCGTCAGAGCTGCGAGATCTGTCGCTGCGTCCGTCTTATTAACCTCGAGACGGAGAAAAAGCAACGGAGTCGGTGAGGAAACGGAAGTTAATCGCTGCTGTGATGTGAGAACTTTAACTATAAATGGATGAAATGGATGACGTGAGGTTCCACCGTAATGGTATAAGAGGAATAAAACACGTGCAGGCGTGCTGTTATTAGAAAAATAACCAGCTGACGTTGATTATTTTACTAGATCAGCGTGACACGGCGCGTTTCATTCCTTACACTGTGTTTTGCCGTGATAAAGCCGACTCTACAAACCTGAAAGGAAACGTATGACGGTGGAACCTTTTGAAGTGTAATATTAGCGTGTAACCCGTCCACGTTTTCTGCTGAAATGGAGAAAGGTATCAATAGATGGTTCGGTTTCTGCTCTGATCAGCGGCTTATGCGCTCAGATTTGGGGTGTGTTTGATCAGCGAGGCTCAGCGTGAGACATGTTTTTGGTTTTTTGACTGATGGATCGTGGCGGATTTCGGATGCGTCTGTGATGTAGATCTGACATAAAGCGGTGAGGGAAATGGGTCAGCAGTGTGTGCGTTTGTGCACGTGCGCTCACACATACACACGTACACACACGCCTGTCAGCTCAGTCTGAACTCAGCAGTGAATATTACCAAAGAAAGGCTTCACGGTGTTATCTCCGAGTTAAATTAAATAAAGAAAGAAATAACGCTATAAACTGGCCTGAAATCAGACCTGCCCTAATTTATAGCAATATGAAGGCTTGAAGAGTGAAACGACGTGGACAGAAAAACGGAAATAAATATTAAAGCATGGAATATGGATGGGGTTGCAGGGAGCGTGCACGTGGAGCGATGAACAGCTTGCGTTTGCTGATGGGGTCGACATGTGGCTACCAGCAGGGCCACGAAAACGGAAATACCCCAGGAACCACAAGCATTAAGGAGTCTTCTTTCTTACATCACACACACGCGCACGCACACACACACACACACACACACCCCCGCACCCACATGTATGATACATGACCTCTGTGTAGAGTGCTGTAGAAGAGGACAGGCAATCTAGAAAATGTGAAAGCACACACACACACACACACACTCGTGTGAACCCTACAAACTCCTGACGTTGATTTGAAACAAATGGAGACTGATGATCAGTCGATGACAATTCCCGTAATCATTAAGCGGGGAGTGATTCATCAGGGAGAGGAATTGGAGGCCCCCGTGTCACATTTATCCTGCCGGAGAGGAGAGGAGCGGCGCGCACGCTGTGATTTTTAAAAGGATTGATTACAATCCGCCTGCTTTTTCCCCCCACGCTCCTAAATGTAGGATAATCAGGTATTTAGCCTCCCCTCCCTTTCCAAAGAAAAAAAAGAAAGATAAAAAATAGAGACGAGAGAGAGAGAGAGAGAGAGGAGAGAAAGCATGGCAATCTAATTTCCCCACACAGCCAACTTTTCCTCCCAGCGCTGATGACTGTCTGGAGAGTTGTAATGACGGCGCAGGATGCTGTTGCATTAGACAGGGGAGGATGGGAAATCAAAATATAAAAAACCCCTGTATTTTAACTGTATTCGAGTTTTCCAACAGGTCTGATCCGGCTGTCAGTCAGAGCGCGCCCGGGCCGTAATGCTGCACGCTTTAAAAGCCCGTTTTTTCCCCCCTCCCTCTTTCCTGTTAATATCATAAACTTTATTTATGGCAGCTCAAAGCACAGTGCGAGCGTAATGTAACCTCTCAGATATGATACATGACTCGTTTGATCATACAGCACGCTGTCTGAGCCGTGCGTTAGCGCTAACATCCACCCACTCGACCTGTTTATTGAAATCTGCTGTCAGTGTTATGGCTACGTTAAATACAATTCAAGGAACGTGTTAAAAAAAAAAAAAGCAGCTGTTTTTCTTTTCTTCGACAAAACATTACCTACACAGCTGGAATGCTAATCCGTACCTACACGTCCGCGCTATCTTTCTCTCCGAAAGGGGTCCATCGAATCTCGGCTGGCTCACCTTCCCTTTTATACGTGTGCACATACGATGCACATCGAATAAGATCAAACCCTGTAATTATAATTAACTTCTAATTTTCCAACACACTGGGAAAGGAAGGAGCACGGGAGCTGTATTTACAGTGCTGGATGGAAGGGGTGTTTAGATTGACAATGATGCATGTTTTCTAAAGATGAAAGAGCATATTGAAGATGATGCACGCCTCATGAACTAGCCTGTGGAACAGCTGGTACGCAAGGGGGAAAAAAAAAGGAAAAATGTAAGCGTGGCTGCATCAGGTACATTTTCTACAGGCTATACTGTACACTGTAATGCGTTGACACTAAGCAGTTAGCAGGATGAACGTAAACGTGTGCTGTGTGATTTAATAATTAGCGTTTTTACACAAACTATAGCAGGATACTTGTTCTGAATCCCGCCTCCTCTGGCGCGTCGCATGTTGGCTGCTGAGGTATCCAGGTAGCTCACGCTGGAGCGATTTTTACAACATGGATTAATTTGCATAAATAAGCGACAGGCGATCTTTTTCCCGAATCAGGAACACGCAGGTCCGGGACCGAGTAAGACGTCATAGCGAAAGCCGTCATATCCTCCCGAGACTCCGCCTACCCGCTTCTGCGCCCTGTAGAGGACGCTTTGCTTCGGCTTTTAAATTCCTGCTGGAATTCCTAGAGAGTTTCCGATGGTCCGTCATTTCTCAGGGTGGGAAGGTGACAGTTTCCAATTCCTGTCTGGCTTCTACTCCAGAAAGCGTGTTTTATGGCAAAAGGAAAAGTGAGTTAAATAGTGTTTAGGGTGTAAGGCTATTTTCTGGCTGTAAGGCTTTAGCGTGTCAGGAATTGTGCGGCGGGATCCGAGAGCCGTTCCATCACTCCAGAACAGCGTTAAGATTTTTAATTTAGTTACGTTTCCGTCACTTACTGAAAACTGGAGTTACATTTTAGTCTTTTGGGTTTGTTTTGCTTTGTTTTAGTCAAAATGTAGTCTTTGGAACTCTGTTTACATAAAGCAATGTTTAAGTATGACATTAAGGGGCGGGGTCTTTCCGGAAGATTTTTTTTTTCTTCTTCTTTTTTTTGGGGACACGATGGGTGGTGCTGTCTGTGAATATGAACGGGTGGTGCTATATATTTTTTTTGTTTACGTTGTCGTTATAATTTAGTCGTGAAATTAAAGATTGTCAAAAAATATTAAGATCACCGAATAAAAGATCGTCAGAATTTTCGTTGACAAAATTAATAATGTTTGTGAGATGAAATAGCAGCTCATTCATAAATGTCTTGTTTAATAAATTATGGACACCAAGATGACATTAATGCATGTTATTTCCTGGTAAAAGGATAGATGGAACCGATAGAGGAAAAGCACCTACGTGTTCCTCTGTTACGCCGTGTACATGTAAACGACCGGGTGCATTTTACTCAGATACGTGGTGAGAAAAACTGTTTCGCTCGACTGATAATGTTCAAATAGCTAGAGGTTAATATTCGTAGCCTTTAATATCCTTGATTAAATTTGATTGAAACAAGAAAAGGTCAGAATGAAAAAAATGCCACAAGTTGTTGTTGAAAACAAAGAAAAAAGACTTTCTGAAAAACCTTTTGAAACTTTGTGAAAAGCGGATAATGATGTTTGTTTGAATTAGTCTGCGTTTAGGTGCTTAACTAGCTAACGAGCTCACCGTACGTTATTACTACACAATAGCTCGTTACTTTTATGGGTTTCTGCTGTTATATGTGGTGGTGTATTCTCAGTACAGCACTGACACTGATTTTTCAGTGTGTATACAGTACAAGTGCTCCGCGATGTTGTAACACAGTTACATGTTCGAGCCTGACTGCACATCTTATCGGAATTTCAGTGGGACGGATCGGGAGTTGGCCGAAACGAGTTGCAGTTCGCCTCCGGGTATCGAGTTGCACATCACGGCGTTGTCGTTGTCGAGGCAGAGGAATGAAACGCAGATGAAAAAGGTGTCTTGTGAAACTCGGCCCAGGTCCAGCGCTCCCAAAAGACACATTCGCTCGACTAACTTTTCAGCCCACCACTTAAATCCCCAAGATTTGTTATGAGAGCCGAAATGAAAGCACGAAGCAAACCCACAAAAGAACGCCACTCTTGTATTCAAGCGAGGTTATCAAAACACGGCGCGGGATAATTTGCAGTAATATGTCATTTTTCAGGCCGGCTATTAGCTTCCAGAAGCTGCTAATTAAAACCAGAGCGCTGTGTACGGGGAACGGCGTTTATCATCTTTCTTACGAATTATCGGATATACGGTTGTGAGAGAAAACAAGCTTTGCGAGGTTTCTTCAATCCGAGGTGCGTTATTAAAAAGGGAAAAAGTAGTTCTAAAGTACACATTCCTCCTGTTTCATGTCAGACAGCCCCTCCATGCTGCTCTTTTAATTCAATAAATATTAAACAGCCTGTCAGGACATCTTTATATGGATGAATTATTGAAGGTCAGACACGGCGTGTGTTTGAAACGTGACACTCTGAAGGCACCTCGCCCAAACCGGACAGAAAACCCAGCGAGTTCAAACGTGGGTCACGATCATTAATGTTGCAGAGTAAAAGCAAACGGGGGGGGAAAAAAGAAAAAGCAAGCACGAGTACTCATGTCAGAGAGGTCCTGGGTGAAAGAAAAATGCTCTCATACTGAAAACAGAAAGTACGGCGTCCATCTGTGGGACGGAGCGGAGCGGGGCTGGGCGAGGCCGTCTGTTCTATCGGGTTAGCTAACCAGCCGTGAGCTCATCTCTGAGAGCCGAGCCTCACAGGTACATCATAACTCAACACTAAACAATGCTTTGACTTCTGACAGGATGTCATACTTCATATAATGGGATGATGAAGGAGGAGAGGAGTGGGAGAGAAAAAGAAGGAAAGAGGAACACCTGCAATCACTTTTCTCTGGAGAGATTTTGCAGCTTCAGTCATTTTGATGCAAGTGAAAGCTGATGACAGGAGACGTGAACCGTCACCTGCGGACTGTTTGTGTTTCCGTGTGTGTGTGCGTGCGTGCGTGCGTGCGTGCGTGCGTGCGCGTGTGTGTGTGTGAGAGGATGGCATGTGTGTACCGCAAACCCGACTGCGCTTTTAATCTACATCGAGTCCTCGGAAAAAAAGCGACAGTAAAGTGATTTCCGCAACAGCCGTGCGTTCTAGAGACACTCAGAGTTAGAGGTGATCTACGCCATGGGAATCTTCCAAGCGAAAGAGGAGGTGTTTCCTTCTCATGCATAACATGCGTGCTTAATGCTAATACAGTTAGCAAGAGTGACAACGTGGGATTCCCTCCAAAGATCTCAGCGAGAGAAAATGAGAACAAGTACTGAGGAGGGTCAGGATCAGGCGCGCGACAGCACCAGACTGGAAAATCTTTTTATCAAGTTGGTGCTTAAGCTGTATTTTTCTCCCTTTTTTCCCGCAGCCATGAGATGTTTATCCACAATGGAAGTCTAAGGCTAGAAGGTGCTGAGGACCTGAGATAAATGAAACCACGGCACCTTATCAATCTTCTGCTCGTGCTACTTTTCACAGACACCTGTGATTGGTTAGTGGCGCTCTGACTGACAGGAGGGAGAGGAATTCCATCCCATCCCACCAAGACACCTGGGGCAATTTTGCTTTCTTTGTCACCCGGTCAATAGAGTGACCACTCAGGGGCCAATACACCAAATGTTACACTTTCTGGAGTCCCGGTTCATTTTGTTCCATTCTGAAGAATACACACAGGTTTGAGTCTTCACGTTGCGTCTACTGAATAGAAGAAATTTAGCTCGGAGTGAAGACCGAAGCTTTAATGATTCCTGCTTCCTGCTTACCAGGTCCTCCACGAGGCCACGACTCCTACACAGGGCACTTTAAAGGCGTCTACACTGAAGTCATGAACATCGTTTGCTTTATATGATCGTTATACGGGGCGGCACGGCGGTGCGGTGGTTAGCACTGTCGCCTCACAGCAGGAAGGTCCTGGGTTCGATCCCCGGGTCACCCAGGGTGCCTTTCTGTG
>JAQQZX010000039.1:3936977-3949341 GCA_030068355.1 Notoglanidium maculatum | reverse complement strand
GCGACCTGCCCAGGGTGTACCCCGCCTCTCGCCCGAACATGCTGGGATTGGCTCCAGCTTCCCCGCGACCCAGACGGCTGTAGATAATGGATGGATGGATGGATAGATCATTATATGGTCAATGTTGATGAGAACAGCTTTTTCCGGTTATTAAAGTTAACTGCTGTGCTTAAAGAAGCAACATTTTGATTCATTCTGGCAAGTTTTTGGGAGGTAAGAGGAAACCAGAAAACCCAGATGAAACCCAGAGGCGTGGAGAGAACATGTGACAAGTAAGGACCCTGGAGCTGAGCGGGATCATCATCTTAGTGCTGCACGCGTGTGATCTGTAATTAAAAGGAATAAAACAGCCAAAGGTAGTGGTGAGGCGTATGACATAGCTGATAAAAGCCATTTCCCCAAAAGTCCATGCTACAGCTCGCCTGATTCTGTCTGTAATTGTTTTAGTGATTGTAAATGATCTGACTTTGCAGAATCAGGCCAAGCGAAATTAAACTGTTAATCGCGGCAAAGATTCTTGTTTAATTTCTACAAAATATAAAAAAAGGCTTTTCCAAGCAGACGTTAATCACTCGAGGGACGGCGTCCCCTCCTCCAGCCGACGGTTCGGTTTCCCCTCTGATTCAACTCATCGCTTCATCGACAGCCTACGCGTGTGTGTTAGTGTGTGTGTGTGTGTGTGTGTGTGTGATGGAGTCTGTTAGATCAGTGTTTCTCCTTTATTTTCCCAACGGTAGACTGTTTAACATTCCCCAGGCTTTAGCACACCTGACTCAACTCATCAGTTTATCATCACAGTCTGTCTCATGAGCAAACACTAACCTCTCTGAGATTAAGAAGCGCTAACACACAGCCTAGTGGAGTGTACCCAAACCCTCAGAGTGAGCAGCTCCAAGGACATACACATGCACACAGTTTAAAACTATCTGCTAAGCAAAGCAAACAGATGATGAGACTGCTGAAAAATCCCCACAGATGTCTTTCCATTTCTTCTTTTTTTTAATACCTAAACACAGCAGCAGCAGCAGCAGCACCACATGATCATGACAGATTAATAATCAGGGACTGTGTTAAAAAAGAGGCTAACCGCCGACTTTAGCAGTAAGGGTTAGTCCACCAGTTACCAGTGTTGTGCACTTTTGACTCGAGTCGACATAATCAAAGACTCGTGACTCGAGTTTGACATCAGTGACGTCACTGCCTCATGACTCGAGCGCTTTGACTTGGAAAAATACACGACACATTTCAAAAAATGATACATTAAACCATGTGCAGTGAATCAACTATTGTCGTTTTTCCAACAAACAATCAGTTTTCAGCAAATCACCATCAATCTTCATTTCCAAGGTCAACCTTCAACCGGTCCATCTATTCAAGCTGCACAAAGCTGAGACGCGTCACGCATGCGCGCAAAATAAACTCGACCTCAACCGTAGCCCTTAACCTAAACCTAACCTTAACCCTAAATCTCAAAGCTTAAAGATATCCCCGGAATCAACCTTAAACCTAACACACAACCGCTAATTAGCATATCTCGAATGGACAGAACGGCATGCTGGCTGATGACGACACGCTCCGCGCATGCGTACAGGCAAAAGGACTCGAGTTCCCATCTGAGCGTCTCATTCAGGTCACACGGCCATGAATCAGATACGTATCGCATTGAGGACCACATATGAAAGTGACTCGTGCATGATTTGCAAAGATCGGATTTCTGTGTGCACACGGTCCTGAAAAGATCAGATCTGTGTCACGTTAAGGCAAAAAAATCAGATTTGAGTCACTTCAGATTGGCAACGTGAACATAGCCTTGGCCTAGCCTTACATTAAGACCCGGGGTAATCGAGCGTTCGGAGCGCGTACCCGCCCATGGGGGAGTGAGAAGCCCAGAGCTAGCCTTCCATTGACTTCCATTCATTTTTGGCTTTTTTTTTTTGGCAGGAAATTACTTCTGAATCGTTCTGTTCCTTCAGATGACTGTCGTTATTTTCTAGAGAAACAGCACTGTATGACCGGCTCCATAACCCCGTAACTCACTTTACGGCCTGGTGATGATCACTTTTCTCCATGTTAAAAATGACGTCACGGATCTCTGGCAGCCAGTCGCACAACCGTATTGTTTGGATAATACGTTCTCGGGGAAATCTGAAAACCTATTTGGCCCTTAAAGAGCTCCGTGAATCAGAACACTCGGGAAAATCGGCGTCATTCCGGGAAAAAAAAGACGTCAAACTCGCATTCAAAGCCAGAAAGTGAGTTTTTGCTGCACGGCAGACAGACGGTCAGCGAGAGGCTCACCAGGAAGTAGCTTCAATCTGGCTTCACTCCTCTCCATTCACACCCCATGGAGCGCTCCGTCCATTCGTTTTTACTGACCATGTTTGAAACCTCTCATTATTTTTCCACCTAAGAGGAATTCACACAGCATGTCGGTGCTAAAAGCAGCAGCTAAGCAAACAAAACTGCACAAATATTACTAGAAAGCGGCTGCAAGTGATTAAAGGTGCAGTCATGGTGTCGCGTTTGAGATATTTAATGATAACGAGCTTTCATCTCAGATGTGTGACTACTTCAATTCGGTTCAGTTTCAATTCAGTATACAGTCTTTTACTCATCTCGCTCTTGTAATTTCTGCTACTCCGTATCATTTTGTAGTTTTTTTTTCCCGCCAGATCTGATTCCTATTAAACGTCTCGATGTGCCCATATTTACATGCATTTTTCTCTCTTTTACAATGATATCTTTCCCTCCTTTATTTCTCTCTCCCTTTCTTAATAACTCATAGAAATGTAACTCCGTATATAAATAGCACGAACGGAGTGATGGCTGAGATAAAAGCTGCAGTTATGTGATGGAGACGAGCTGCGAATAGATTTTTCTCCCAACAATAAATGCCATCTCGACTAATGTTAACATTTCAATCACCGCTACTGAGGATGGAATTTTTCATACCTGGATATCGAGTGTGACTGTCTGATGTAGAGGCCTTCATTGTAAACTGACAAGCGACAACATGCCGCACGTCAGAGCGCAATGACGAATAATAATATCATGATGGAAATTAAAGTGTCTCAAACCAAAATCTACAAGCTGCCGTGGCAAACGTTTTAAAATACAAATCCTGTCATTAACACACACACGCACGCAGACACACGCGTGCCTAAGAAACACGTGGCATTTGCAGGTCTTACAGTAGCTCTGATGTGAGTATTAGCTAATTGTTTACGCTTTATCATCGTTTTAGGACACCGTGCTTTGGGTTTATGCGCTTGTTTATGTTTATGCACAGATTTCTAACACGTTATTCATAAAACACGCCGCCATATGCAGACCACGCCAAGTGTTTATCATCTGTATAAAAGGATAATAAAAAAAAAAAATTAAAAAAATGGAAGACAAAACTCAATAAAAATAAAACATAAAGAACTCATACTGCAGCAGAGCAGTTCGAGGCGCTGTACGAGGGGAAAAAAAAATAAAAACGGGCCGTAATTCGCTGTCTCTTTTTAATCTTTCTAATCATGAACCCGATTACATGCGTTCACGTAACTTATTTAGCTGAAGGATTCTGCTGGGACCAGAAATTAGCCTGAGGCGCTGCTTCACAAAGCAGAAAGATTTCACATATTTTCCTAGAATTGTTTCTGGAGTGAAATTCCCACATGCCTTATAGGAAAAGTAAGGGAATGATGCGAATGTAGCCTGAAAGCGACGTCTGTCCACGGCGCTAGTCAACATCGGTAACGTGTTGTTTGAGGGAAAAATAAAATACAACCACTTTAAAGCCACGAATCTTATTTAAAGCCATGAATGAAATGGTGAAGGAATTTGACGTAGCTGGGCCGTCGCTTCGAGGGTGTGCATGCGCGATCCTCCACGGCAGCAGAAGTCGAATCGTGATCGCAGAAAGCTCTGAGCGCATGTGCGGACTTTCAGTGCTACTTAGAAGGACGCGATGCTAAAATAAAGCTAATTCTTTGTAAACGCAGACCAGTATAGGCCTTTTACCGGAGATTAGGCCTCAGTGATTAAATGTGCATCAGTTTTTTTGTTTTTTTTTCCCTCAGTTTTATGTCCGTCGGGGATCTTTAAAAAAAAAAAACCAAAAAAGACCGAAGCAGGAGATGGTGTGGATAATGACCACAGCACTTGGGTCATTACTCTCGCTTTTAAACGACTCCAGAAGAAAACAGCAGCTGATTGGCTGATTGATTTCGTCTGCAAGCTCGTGCCTTGCTATTACTCACAGAACCGAGATGGTGCTCAAAGCCAAGCACATCGACCAGGCCAAGCACGCCGGCCAGCTCACGGGGAAAAAAAACAAAAACTCCATCACACACACACACAAAACAATTCGACTGCTGACGGACGAATAGGTAGTGAGAGTTAAATGCGTCTCAGATTAATCATGTTTGGGGATAGCTGATGGTGAAATCCATTACTGAGAGATCCTAATTTTGTCACATTTTTTAATATGCAAATTTTAAACTGGAGATTTACCGAAATAAACAAGCGAATAATTTATCTCCTGAGGGGGAAAAAAAACGAGACGGTAAACTGGTAAACAGCCGTTTGGCTTTTTCATGTAAGCGTGCGAAGCAGGGCTGCGCTGCGCTCTGCTGTGTGCCGTTTTCATGTACGGTTAATTGAAACGCTCTCCCTGAGAAGCCGAGGCCTGCAAATAGCCTGATCAATACGCAGTGTGATGTGTAAATTGATCTTTAAAGTAGTCATCTCACTTAGTGAAGTGTTCAATCAGTCTAATTCGGCACGGCTCGAGCCTCGTGTGGTCTTCAGCCAATTCATTTGCTCTGAATTTTCAATGAAAGAATTCCCAGTGCCGGTTACCGCATCGGCTTGGACTTGGTCCTGAACGCGCCGAGATGCTTTCCTTTGCGAGAGAACGTCTCCGTTCTGCGCTGCCTTTCTCCGGCTATTCGTTTTATTCCTTTCACTGATTCACAAAAGTCACTGAGCTCTCACTCGGTGTTGGAAAATAGACAGGAAGAGTTGCTTTAATTCTGTCAAGGTGAAAAATTAATAACAGCTGGTCAAATGGAATGAAACGGAAAAGAAGAATACTCTATTCAGCGGTGTTCATAATTATTAAATGGAAGAGAAAAAAAAACACAGACAAGGTTAAATGTGTGCTTTATACAAAGTACATAAAAGTTCTCGAGAGCAGTTTTCCAGTCTTAGACAGTCAGACTCTTTTAAATACTGCGTCAAGGTAAGAGTGGAAACATAGTTCTGTAGGATTTAACTTGGATCTCACAACAAAAACACTGACTGCAACTTCTATTATTATTATTATTATTATTATTACTATTACTATTATTATTTACATTATTATTATTATTATTACTACTACTACTATTATTTATATTATTATTTTTATGTTTATTATTTATATAATTATTATTACAATTATTATTATTATTATTATTACTATTACTATTATTATTACTACAATTATTATTGTTTATATTATAATTTTCATTTTTATTATTTATATAATAATAATGATAATAATAATAATAATAATAATTATTATTATTATTATTACTATTATTACTACTACTACTACTATTATTATTATTATTTATAGTATTATGTTTATTATTTATATTATTATTATTATTATTATTATTACTATTATTGTTATTACAATTATTATTACTACTACTATTATTATTATTATTTATAGTATTATGTTTATTATTTATATTATTATTATTATTATTATTATTATTAAATTTAACAATTTAGCATGCATTTCCACCGAGTGTGTTTAGTGCTGATTTTTACTTGCTTATTTATAGATTGACTTATTTCATTCATTTTTGCAATGTAGATAACAAAATCTAAACAGATAGAATCTCTAAATGACTGAATAAAAATCAACTCAAATACTAACTTTATTAACACAAAAAAAAAGAAGAAAACTCTGTTACCTTCTACAAGCAATAAAAATACCTCCATTATTATGTTCATTTTAGACCTGAAAAATGTGAAAGTCAGCAAAAGCCTTCGCTGTTTGATATCCTGATGAGGTTTGTGCAGAAACACGTCCATGCCATGAGAATAAAAGGCTTTTTTTATATGTTTATATGTTATCCCATATAATTCACCTCTTCACATTTAATCCCATATAATTCACATTTTTTCGTTAAGAAAACTAAAGAATAAGATGGTTTATAATTTTTCTTTTCTGTCACAGAAACGACTATTTAATGTAATAAAAAGCTTCTTAAATAATTAGTAGGTGTAATTTTATTTTCTGAATTGCCTAGCTAATCGCCTTTATTAAACCTACACTCAGTAACCCTAAAACTGACTTCTAATAACGATCACGGCAGATGCTTAAGTAGATTATATATTATGTAAAGAATTTATGCTAGCATGTTACAGCACAGTTCCTTAATTAATGCTTAACTACTCACTACCGTCGCAGTACGTAATCCAGCTTTACTCTAGTGCGTCTGCAATAATCACTAATCACTTTCATTTAAACTTCCATGTTGATTGGAGTGTAACTAATTATTAGTAACTAACTAATTAAATTACCAAGCTCACCGTGTTATCGACATGTATCAGTGTCCATACTCTGTCATTACATACGCATTAATTACTGCTATATTACTCTTATAATGTCTTGTGTCATGGCTCCTTAATTAATGTACTTCATATCTTAGGCAGGTATTTCCACACTAGTTCTCCATTCATTACTCCTGAATGTAATAAACAGCAATGCTAATGAAAGAGTCGTAACGCAGTGCCTAAGTAAGGTACTAAAAAACGTACAGCTTGGCCCATAAACCTCATGCCGGCGCGTGATGCCGGATTTGGGTCGAATCACCCTGAAGGGGTTTATTTTGTAATAACGACCGACTTGCAGTACACCGGTCGGCTTATTATACGGCTACTTGCTAAAGAAATCGATTTGCCCAAAAGATACTGATTTAAAAATAATTTTATTGTTTCCGTTATAAAATAAAATTCTCTGTTAAACCTAGCAATGTCGTAACTGACCAATCAGAATCGAGTATTCCGATGAGCTGTGTGATAAACAATTGCCAGTCCTATGCTGTAATGACTTATCATCTCATTTTGAAAACTGGTTACTAGTGAGGACTAATGCATTCCTGCTTCAGGAATGACAACGTAAGGGCAGAGAATGTCAAAAAGTCATTACCACGTTGTCGGCTTAGTAATTTAATATTAGTCCCTAAATCATTGCACTTTTAGTCAAGATAGTCATTTATTATAGTGATTAGTAATTATTGAGAAACTGCTACGGTAACACCTGATTACTTACTGCTACATTAATAAGTATTTAAGTCAGAGATAATGTACGGCGAGCCGGTCGTTATTGCGAAATAAATCCTGACAGGGTGATGTAGGACCCC
Organism: Notoglanidium maculatum; assembly: GCA_030068355.1. Lineage (NCBI taxonomy): Eukaryota > Metazoa > Chordata > Actinopteri > Siluriformes > Auchenoglanididae > Notoglanidium > Notoglanidium maculatum. Next base: position 3,941,932 of record JAQQZX010000039.1, on the reverse strand, counting down.
GGCGCGAGGCGGAGAGGTCTCGAAGGGGTTTGCACCGCAATCGTGACCGGCTCGCTGTACATGATCCTGCTTATTACATACCTACGTACCAAAGAAATCAATAATTTGACACAAAATAATTTTACTGATTTAAAAATGACGTTTTTTGCTGCAGCTAATGATGTGGTCCATAACAACGGTCTGCTTGTAGAATGCTGTGACTGACCAATCAGAAGCGAGTATTCGAATGAGCCGTGTAACGTAATTAAGGAACCGCTCTGTAAAGTGTTAGCCAATTTGTTTTATTATACACAACATGACGCTGTGTTCGAAGCAGTATAATACTTTTTAAATCAGTTAAGTGTTTAATATTTCGATACAGCAGCAGCGTGAAAATATTTGCAGTACTGACAGATTATACTATTATTAGCTATTAAAACTGCGTATTGTTGAGCTCCTGTGATACTGACGTGAGGGTAGACGATAAAAAATCGTTATAACTCGTCTGAAAAACTAGGAGCTAAATTTACTTGCAATTACAAAAGAAAATGAATAATTTCCTATTATTATTATTATTATTATTATTATTATTATTGTTGTTGTCATTGCTCATTTTGTTCGTTTTCCTACTCGACCTTTCTTACTGTGTAACTCGAGCGTTAATGAGTGTGTGTGTTGGATGTAACTAAAACAGAGTTATTTATTTCGTGTTTTTCTGAATGAAGTCATTGCTTTAATGAAGATTATTGTTGAGGGTTTTTGATACTTTCAAATTTATTTAATGCATATTTATTCAACACAGAAAATTAATGTTATGCATTCTTTTTCTTCTTCTTATTATTATCATTATTATTAATATAATTAGAACTAAACTTGCATTCCTTTGTTATCCAGTACTATTTTTATATTTATATGATTTGTATCCATTTCTTTTTGTCCTTTTCTCCCATCCTGTTTCATGTTACGTCTATCTCATCTCTTCAGTCTCATAACTACTGGCTTTCTGACTCTTTTTTCCTAAAAAAATGATATTTGCAGTGCATCATGTTTCTATTTCATCATGACTTAATGCAGTCGTTCACACAGATTATACTGATTATTCAAAATGCAATTAAATAAGACAGATGTGAGTTATTTTTTTAGTTCCAATTGAAATAATTGTAACTCTTTGATCTTTAAATTGTTGTGATGTCATACAGTACGTTTAATTAACGTATGCTCCTCACGCAGTCTTTAATACCCCTCAGTTCCACCCCTATTTATATAATTGCTGTGTGAAAAATATGGCATTTTGCTTGATAAAAATTGGCTGGAATTTAATAACTTATAAATAAAATAAAAACCTTCTGACCTGGCATTAGATCAAGATTACATTATAATTATTATTATTATTATTATTAAAACAGATACGGAGTCAAATCGTGTCAAACCAAATAAAATACTTAAAATTGCAAAGAATGAGAGAATGAGCATTAAATTTGTAACTGCAAGCGTGAAAAAATGTTCTATATCTAATGCGACATATTGCTAATACACAATGTAAAAATGTGTATAAACGCTGCTGGAGTGTACTTATAACTGACTGCAGCAATAACGAGACGTGCGTCAATGAAATCAATAGCTAAAGCGTAAACCCAGTTTCTCTCACACACACACACACACACACACAGACACTGCATCTGTTAGGTAATCATTTACCATTAACGGTGCTATGAAGTCTGTTTGGACATTACAGATCTCCTGCAAATTCTCCATCCTGTTCTTACGATTACTGTTAGCCTATTAAGTCTGGACCCTGTTAGCAGCTTAAGACCTGCTGTCTGGTAAAAAGTCCAAGCTGTCTGCTTTTAGGACAGAGCTCGGATGTTTAACAGGCCCTGGAGAAAACTGAGCGAGAGGGAGCGAGAGAGAGCGGGAGCGGGTGGGAGTGAGGCAGTATCACAGGGGATCACCACTGACGCCAGATAACAGACACAGCCGAGCCACTGAGGGCCACAGGGGGACCGTTACACTCCTAACACTCACTTTAGGTCATTTCCTGGATGAGGGGGATGATGGGACGTCAGCTGGTGGGTTCGGTTTTAATAAGCCCAGACATAATGGCGAGGATTTCGGACGCTTTGGGTGTGTGTGTGTGTGTGTTTGGTGCTCAGCATGAAGTGGCAGTATGGTACGGTGGTGAAGTGGGAAACGAGGCTTCCGGTGTCATGTTCGGTGTCTCTGACGCGCTGGGCATCGAGGAGGAGGAGGAGGAGGAGGAGGAGGAGGTTTAAGGTGTGCAAGAAGTCCAACATTTTCACTGAGACATTCTGAATTTAGAAGTTCTGGTTAAGGAAGAGGAAAGAATCATTTCATCTGGAGCAGTGACAAGTGTTTCTAGAGGAAGTAATGGCGAGGGAGAGGGAGAGAGAGAGAGAGAGAGAAATAGGAAAATAATAAATAGAAAAAGGAGATGCAGTGAGAGGAAGCGATGGGGAGAGAGAGGCCAGAAGCAGGAGAGAGACAGTGAGGGGATAGGAGAGAAGAAGGGAAGGAGAGATGAGAAAACAGAAGCGTAAAAACAATAAAAGGGAAAGAAATAGTATAAACAGATGAAAATGAAAAAGAACAACAGAAGGAAGGAAAGGGAGCAAGAAAGCAAGAGTGATGATGTAAGAGAGGAATAAGATAAGAGCGAAGAAAACTAATAAATGAAAAATAAAAGAAAAGAAGTGGAGCTGGGGACAATACAAAGAGAATGAGTGAGAGAGGAGAAAAGAAGAGAGGAGAAAAATAGAAACTGCTCTCTAAGAAAAAAGAGGGGTAACTCTTAATGGATCTCTGTAGAGCCTCAGTGCATCTCTCTCTCTCTCTCTCTCTCTCTCTCTCTCGCGCTCTCTCGTTTTAGGAAGCTAGCAGAGCTTGTTTTCCGAGAGTGCAATAAAAAGAGAGAAGGAGAGAGAGATGGGAGGAGAGAAGACAAGGGAATGAAGAAACAAGGGAAAGAGAGAAGCAGCGAAGTATGAAAGTTGAAGAGAAAGGGAAAAAATGATGAAGACAGGCGGAGGGTGAGAAAAGGAGAAGAAAAGGAAATTACAGAACAGCAAGAAAATGGAAGAGCCAAAGAAATGAAAGGGAAAGAGAGAGAATAGAAAAGCAAAATGAAGAGCAAAATAAAGGAAGGAAGAGCAGGACAGCAAACAAGAGAGTGATATAAGGAAAGGAAGAATGAAATAATTCAAGAGTGAAGGAAAGACAGAAAGAAAGAAAGAAAACGGGAATAAAAAGATAAATACTGTAAGATAAACGGCAGAAAGTGAGCTAACGGTGAAAAAAGGGAGCAAGAACAAGTACAGAGAAGCTGCCAAAAAACCCTAAAACAAACAAGATAAGTACAGAAAGAACGAGCAAGACAGATGATAAGCAACTGAGAAAGAAAAAAAGAAAAAGAAACAGAAGAGAAATGAAGAGAAAGACTAAAGTAAGATAAACAGGAAAGTCATCCTGTAAAAAATACAACTTAATTTTTTTGGCCAACAAAGATACAGAAGCAAACAGAACTCGAAGAGAGAAAAAACATATTATATAAAGTTACTTAAACACACTTTGGAACGAGAGAGAAATAATTAAAGAAACAATTATGAAGGAAAAAACGAAAGAGTGAAAGTAAAGGAGCAAAAGTGAGGCAGCGGGAGAAATAAAAACAGAGGGAGAGACGGTGAGCTCTGAGGCGGTGATCCTCTTTCTCCTCCGATGTAAGTGAGAGGTGTGTGTGTGTGTGTGTTCTTTTAAGAGACTCGTCACTCCTGCTTTAATAACACTGAGCTCTTCTGTGTTTAGACCTTCTTACCCAGCACTGAGTGTTACATCCTCGACCCAACCAAGGTCACTGCTACTGAGCCCTGACACACACACATGCACGCACGCACACACGCAGACACACACACACACACATATAACATACAGTACGTCCCTACCCCTGGACAATGCCATAAAGCTTTATGTATAGTTTCCTGGAAGTCCACATGCAGAAGAAGCCAGCGTGTTCCGTTTAGCGACATCCACAAACCGGCGTGGAGGAGTCGGGATGTAACTTTACCTAAACTACCCAGGCTAAAGAATTAATGTCTGTTATAAAGGGATTGAGCGTTTATGAAAAGAATACAAACCTAAACTGAAATATTTTAAAGGTTCCTTTGATGATTATGCAAATCAGCTCTAAATTACCTGGGGTGTCGACTGCACGGCTCATTTGCATTTGGTGACGCCCAAAAAACTCCAAAAAAGGCAATGTTCACCCCATAGTTTCTCTCTCTAATATTTCTATTAATTCCGCAAATATGAACCGGCATGGGTTTCACAAAATGCTCGAGTGAGAAATAGAAGCTGATCAGTCGAGGTTTACGTCAGTTTATTCTCCTCATGCATAAATTCATACACGTGCTCAGGAGCACGAGCGGGACACCAACACTGTTTTCCTTTCACTAAAACTACAGGATTTTTATTCATAGGAAATTTCGTTTGTAAACTCACCTTAGAACAATTTACAAATAAATCCTTTTGTATCCAGCTTGATGAATGAGGACATGGTGTGTAGTGTTTCCAAAATGTGTGTATTACTAGTAGTATTTTTAAGCATAAAAGAATAGCATTGTGCATAAAGGCAATTCAGCAAAATAGATAAAACTCCCCAACAGAGCAGCAGTCACATTCAGCAAATCTACAGGATTTTACAAATGTACATTATGAAACACACCCTAGCGGGAGAGAGGTGCTGAGAGACGATCACAGCCAGACTGAGAACTGTATAGATTTTCCTCGTGAAAATAATCTTGGCTTTCTACTTCAGAAACACAGTAGGGGTTTTCCTTTAAGTCCAGGCAAACGTTAAATCCACCCACAGGTAGGGAGGGGGAGAGAGAGAGAGTGTGTGTGTGTGTGTAAGAGAGAGAGAGAGTGTGTGTGTGTAAGAGAGAGAGAGAGAGTGTGGGTGTGTG
>JAQQZX010000039.1:3916072-3935046 GCA_030068355.1 Notoglanidium maculatum | reverse complement strand
TACACACTCATCACACACACACTCCACATTCACTACACACTCATCACACACACACTCCACATTCACTACACACTCATCACACACACACTCCACATTCACTACACACTCATTACACAAACTACACTTCAGTACACATTTAATAAAAATATGCAGTATTACAATAAGTGAATGGTAACAGAAGTTAAAAAGAAACAGAGAGAAGAAAAAATTATGAAAAAAACTCTGATCCCTTATCAGCCCTGACCATATGTACAAATGGGAATTATTATTATTATTATTATTATTTCTATGATGTTTTGTGTGGCTAAAAACAGGTAAACATTATACACTTATACTTGATACAGGCAGGTAATATATATGAGAGCGAGAGAGAGAGAGAGAGAGAGGCAGGGAGAAGGGAAAGTGACAAGGAGAGGGCACAAACATTCAGAGAGAGATAGAAAGAGAGATAAAGTGACTAGGATAGAGAGACAAGCAAACAGCCAGAGAGAGAGAGCGAGCAAGAGAGAGAGAGAGAGAGAGAGAGAGAGAGAGAGAGAGAGAGAGAGAGATGAGGAGAGGGTTCTCCTATAAATATGTCTTCATCTGGCTGTGTTTTGGGAAGAGCTTTTTCCTTTTTTCTCCCTCTCCCCCCACATGGCACTTGGACATGGTCCACCACCTCCATCGCTCATCTCTCCTCCATTATTCATGCTCCTGCCTGACACAGGGAGAACGCTGAGATCACACAACGTATTGCTTTTATTGTTATTATTGTTATTAGCACGCTTATTCTGCATCACTCTAAAAAAATTCCTCAGACCTTTAGTGGGACAATAAAGGTGTTTTGAGTAATATAGAAAGTGTGTGTGTGTGTGTGTTCATATTCAATAAACTCAGGTTATGTGCATCAGCATCATAACTGAAACCCCATGTGACCTGGAGACGGGTTAATAACCGGCGCTATGATGCAACTCTATCACAGGAAGACGAAATCGCGAGACGGAGAATGAAATGAAATGAAAGACTTGCATGTAGCCCATTTTCTGAGCTCACGCACGCACACACACACACACACACACACACACACACACACACACACACACTCACACACACTCATACGCTGCAGTGTCTCGTGCTGAGTTTTTTTCTGCTTTGCTCCACAATATTAAGGCTTTTGTTGCTGTCGTTGTTTTGTTTTTGTAACGGTTTAACCTTCATGTTCTGTTCAGGTCAAACTGACCCATTTTACACGTTTACTAAACGCGATCGCTTCACCACGAAACATTCCACGTTTGGCTCAGTTTACAACACCGATCGGTGGATCAACGTTAACTACGGAGCGAGACACGGCATGCAGAAACGATATCATTTTAGCTTGTTTCAGATTTCCGAATGAACCGCATCGATCTGCGTGTCTTCTTTCACACTGCAGTAATACAAATCGTGTTTATGTCACTGTTTTTATCCCCTCACGGTCGGCACATTATCTGAAAAAAGAAAAACAAAGGCTAAAAAAGGCTTAAAGCGCCGATCACTTCACCATGTCATTTCAATACAACTCCTAAAAAACGCCCATCTGTTCCAGAAGACTTTATAAACTTTATAAATCACACAAACGTAGCTGGAAATAGAACAAAATGGTAAAATATTTCTCTAAATTTTGCAAGTTCATTCCAAATTCAAAGTTTTTCCCGTCAACAACTGCTGAATTTATTTTAGACTTATGCTAAAAATAATAATAAAGTAAAATCTAAGAGCACTTTTTAAAATTAAACAATTAAAAATAATAATAATAATAATAATCCAACAAAGTGTTGTGGAACGTCATGATTTCAGATGTGTGAACCCATGAGTAGACTTTTATTTGATTGTTATTAGCTATTTTAATAATTTACATGTAAATAATGATAAGAAATCTCATTTGCATGAAGAAACAAACATTTGTTTTTTTTTGCTTTTACATAATTTCCAATACAATAAATACCAAATCAACTGGTTAGGATTGATGGACTGAAATGTATTGTTCTTGAAATTCTTGTGTGTGTGTTGATCTGAACTGAAGGACGATGCTAGCGACGTCATGTTTCCGGCATCCTGAGGCACGGGAAAACCTTCCGAGTCTTCATTTCCAATATTATCGAGGAAATTGATCATCAGTGAGAAGATTTTTAAATAGGTTTTACGGTAATATCGGTCCAAGAACGGAACGTTGCTGAGCAGTAAAAATGCTACGCTCTACAGGATGCTAGCTCATACACACACCGAACCCAACACACACACACGCACACGCTCGGAGGTTACAGCGGGTCGAGTCATGCTGACCTATTCCTCTCTCAGTGGGAGAAACTCATTCAACGCACTTTTTTTTATCACGAACCCAGCAGGACACGACAGCGAGTCAAGACGACGACTCCGAGCCTCTCTCCGGGAGAGTGCGTGATTTGATGCTGCCTAAATAAAAGCAAACGGGAGGCGCTGAGTGAAAAGAGCGAAACATAAAGTCATACTGTGGCACGGGGAAAAAAGAAAATCAAGTCAATTTAACTCATCGCCGAGAGTCTGAAGGCTGAACCGCGCTCTTCCTGGCCGTTAACAATGTTCGCAGAGCGTGTACGCAGGGAACAGAACGGAGAAAACGGGGAACAGATCTGCAGGAGATATTCCCGTGCTAATGACATTACTTATAGCGTTGTTACCGAGTCATTAGGAGTGACTGGGAGGAACGCACACCGCTCGGGAGACGTCAGGCACGTAGCGGGGGGTTCAGGGGAGGCACAACATGGCCAGATGTTCATATCATGTCTAAGAAAGAAAGAAAAACAACCCGCTCTCATAGTCGTGGCATGTTCAGTCGCTCGGCGTAAACGTATACGCCGGCCCGCGCGGGTCAGGTGTGCTTCAGGAGCGAGACTGAAAAAAGTGAGTCGTGGTGTGGCTTAAAAAAAGAACGAGAAAAAGAAGGAAAGTACTCTTATTGTTGCCACACTGACAAGTCAGCACAACCTGCGTGCAAAGCTGTAAAAAAAAAGGAAAGAAGAGAAAAAAGGAAAATGTATAGTTTGCATTTAGACGCACTGCTAAGATCAGATCGGAACCAAATAAACAAGTGGGGGAAAGAAGAAGCGGTGAATCGTCTCAGATGCCCACGCTGATCTAATAAGCACATGCAGGAAATACAATCAAATCAAATTAAATTAAATAAATACATACATACAAATAAATATACACCAGCTATTTTGCTGTATTATTTTTTTTATTAATGTCATTAATATTATTAGCCTTTAAATTGTAATAATAATAATAATAATAATAATAATGATTATTATTAAGTTATTAATCATTTTTCTGCATTTCTATATATTTATATTTCTATACACTACACAGGATATTCAGCTACATCCTACACACTTTACGTTTAATCATCATTTTCATATCTATGCACATTTAATGAACGTATGTGACACACACACGCACACACACACACACACACACACACACACACACACAGTGGGGTCCAAATGTCTGGGATCGCATTGAAAACATGCTTGGTTTTGTTTTTTGGGGGTTTTGTTTTTATTTAAATTTGTAAATAAACAGAAGATTTTAGAATTTGAAGATTCTTCACACAAACCTTCAATGTTCCAGATTCTGCACTATTTCCAGCTCCCTATTAAACGTGAGTAAACGTGTGATATTGTTCATGTTAACCACTTTGTACAACAGATTTTCCTCGTGTCTAATCTCTTCCGCTGAACCGTGTGATCAGGCGACACTCGGATAGATCTGACCCGTCTGGTCAACACAAACGTGTGGTCCGTGCTAGCGAGAGCGCACACCGGCGTTACAGCAAAACGGGGACGTAGCAAACGTTTTGCTTTTTTTATTTCATTCTAGATTTTATATATATACATATATATGTATGTCGGTGTTCTGCTGCTGGAAATGACATTTCCCGGAGGAACTTTCCCGAGGGGTTAATAAAGTTCTATCTAATCTAATCTCTAATCTAACACCACCACACTGACATTCATGATAAAGATTCCACTTTTCACTCAGGATGCTGCCAAATCATCATCTGTAATGAGCATTGTTGCATTAAATTAGGAAAGAATGGAGAACAGGATATTATCATATTACAAAAGCACAGTTTGGGGAACGTCACTTTCCAAATCAGACGGGTCCGAGTCTCGATTGACGGCTTTTGTTTATCGGCGCTTTTTCCCCGCATCCCTGTTTTATAGCCGTCCTCTCTACACAGCACAGATCCGCCTCCTGTTCTAGAAAAGCAGGAAGTTCGTTTCAGCTTGTTCTCAGAAGCACTTCTGGATGGAGCACAAATCAGCGTTTATAGCCTCGTGCCCCGAAACGACCCGCATGTGCAACATTTTCCAATCACTGCATTAGCGATAAACTGCGCAAACATACGGCGGAGATGATTAGCTCTGCATTTAGCTGCAGCTTTTTTTTTTTTTTTTTAATAATCTAAAGGCAACACAAGGACTTTCAGAGCTTTAACAGTTATTTTCCAAAGCTTTAAAGACACCATCTTCTGCGTTCCGACAGAATATTATATTCTATACATGTTACACAGTATACTCATTCACACACATTAACGCTAAGATAAGGTGTGTCAGTGCGAGCGCATGAGCGGACCTCGAAAAAACGGAACGCTAATCGACGTCCCTGCTTCCCTGATTAAAAGTAAATAAATAAATAAAAACGAGGTTGCCGAAGCCACAGCCATAAAAAAGGTTTTCATTTAAAAGAATTAAGAGCCTGATAACTCCACTGTGTGATGCTATGCGATTTCCATTCATGCAGCAAATGACATTCAGAATCACGACGCCGCTGCGCAACTCCATCTTCATTATCCTGTGCTTTTTAATCTCCAGTATGAGCGGCAGGAGGAGAGCAATAAGAGCGGGAGTAGTAGTAGTAATAATAATAATAATAATAATAATAATAATAATAAAGTCCACAGTAACTTTGAAGAAATAAAACACATCAGCACAGATCGGAACAGACTTCTCGATAGCGAGGACTCGTACAGACGGAAAAACAAAATTCCGTTGCTTGCTTATTTGTTCGTTTTTCTTTTATGAGTCAACGTTATACATGTAGAAAATTCCTACGTGGGAGAAGAGCCGGAACGCTCGGATTCAGGATGACTGATGTTTATTAGACTGATTTCAGGTATAAAGTGCAGTAAAGTCTAATCTGCAGCACAGCGAGATGGATTTATACAGAATTCACTGTTATAATATCAATATTGTGACGTCACGATACACTTTTCTGACAAGTTCTGAAATTTTTTTTTAAAAGGAACAAATGGCAACAATAGAAATAAAGTTTCTGCTTTTTAAAATGCTCATTTATGGCTTGTTTTTCAGTGCCATTTTAGTTATGTAAACAATAAATAAAAAGTATCATGAATACATCATGTATCGTAATATTATATACACATATATATATATAGATATAATTGTTTGTTTGTTTTTTTGGGTAAAAGTTTATTATTGCGTTATTATTATATAAAGGTAAAGGTTTATTTTCATGGTTTCACCAGCAGTTTGTTAGCGAACCTGCTCACACCTTCGGTCCAGTGTGTGTACGGGACATTCCACGTGAAAGCGTGAGGTTCTCAGTCTGGATCCAAGTAAACGCTAGACAATCACAATGAAAGGAAAAAACCCCAAAAGGATTTGACTCGGATTCACTCCAACTGCAGGAACGGAACCAACCCTGCTGTACGGTTTGTTCTGATCTGTAACGTGTACGCTGACCTACAGGACAGAGCTCCACAACTCTATTCTGGAGATCTGGATTAAAGAACCTAATCCTGAGGAGCATCCGGAGCTTATTCCAGGAAAACTGTGCGCAGAGAACCCAAAGGAAGTCACGAGGACGTGGAGAGAGAGCATGCGGAACAGCTTAATATTATTATTCACCATGACTCTTTTTTATCGGGTTTTTTACATGCACTTGACAGAGGTTTCCGGGTTTTTTGAGGGTCCTTTCAGCCCTGTGCCCTCCCACACATCACTTAACCATTATTTATTTATTTACTTCATTATCGTGTGCGGTGTGAAACTGAATCAAACCTAAAAGCAAGACAAACCAAAAGGATCTGTTTAACTGATTCACACTCAGCAAATGGACTGATAAGTGAGAAAGAAACAAAAGGAAAGAAAAGCGAAAAAGCACCCAGAGAGACAGACATGGACAGCGAGAGAGAGAGGGAGAGAGAGATAATATAATAAAATGTACTATAATAATAAAATTAATAAATTAGATATTAGAGAGTAATACAGCGTAAATGTAACACTGAGGAAAAGACACGGCGACAAAGAGTTACTGTGTGTGTGTGTGTGTGTGTGTGTGTGTGTGTGTGTGTGTGTGGTCAGCAGTGTCCATGAGGTTAATGAAAAGTGACAAACCTAGCTCGGCCATCCATTCAGCTCTCTTTGGCGAGAGTCTCTCCGAGATGGAGTGAGACCAAAACCCCTTGTTCTCCTTTAACAAGGTCAGAGACACATCAGAGTGCCATTCACCTTCCCTTTCTCCATCCCTCCATCCCTCCCTCCTCCCTCGCCTACACTCCCACCCGCCCTGAGATGCGAGTCGAATGCTTTTGGTCTGTTTTAAACACCGTTAATCGCTGATGGAGTCAAAAGGTTTGGGTGCTGCGAGTTTAAGGAGCAGCATGGGGTGCACTTTTTTAAAAACCCGTACACTAGTGTGTGTGTGTGTGTGTTTGGATGTGCACATATGTCTTTGTGTGTGTGTGTTTTTTTTTCTTTGCTCAAACTTTTAATCCTGATTAAAAATGGGCCGTTAATGAAGCATGAATAGACTAATTGGAGCTGTCATCAAGGCAGCAGGAGACAAAGTACTTGACATTTGGAACAAGCTATGAAGGGATGACATTGGCATCCAGGCAGGATAAAAGAAGATGGGGGAAAAAATGCAGAGGGGATGTGCTGAAGTTTTTAAGACTTATCACAGTTGATAAAGTTTGCAGCTTATTAATTATATTAAAGTAGAACAGCAGTTCGTCGGAAAACTTTCTGGTCCGTGTGGAATGACGGGAAGTTTGCTTTCGGTCCAGGAGAAAGGTTACAGTACCTCGGTCTTTAAAGAAACGTTGTCCTGACACGTTATCCTGTTTTAATCTAGAGCTACACCGGCGTGGCCTCTGTCTTTATAACGCAACAAGCTTCCTGCTTCGCAAAAGGCTGCGACGAAAAACCAAACAAAGTGAACAACGAAACGCGTAAGGCTCGGTCGGGTAATTGTGGTTTTATTTAACGTCTGTTTACCGTGGCTCAGGTAACTGCGAGCCTTTATTATCAGCCTTTATTTAAAGCGTAAATACGGGATGAAAGCGAGGAACACGCTGTACCTGTAAATCCTTTTAATAGTGAAAGCCTGCGGAATAAACGTGAGCAAAGATGCGCTTTATTTGTGCAGCTTTATATCCCGGCGTTTCGCATCCTGACAGAGCGAACGGCGTTTTTTTGTGTCTGTTTGAAATACGCTCGCTCCGCAGCTGAGCGCTGTAAATACCTCTGTAACCTGTAACAAAGGAACCATGCTTCTTATAAGACGCTTTTTATGCGACGTTTAACGGGAATAAATACACTTTGGAATGGAAAGATGTGAACTCTAACTCTCAACGGATTAAAAATAATCATTTTAGATATTGAATAGCGTTCGTTAATAATGCAGATTTCCTTTTGTTCCATCGAAAAAATCATAACCCTTACTATTAAGAGCTTTTTAAAGACAATTACGTAAGTGCGCCATGAAAACGAACCCCCTTGAACCCCCTTCCCATGGCTACCTTTTGTAGATTACTTATAAGAGTTTTCTACTTTGCAATTATTCTCATTTTCTCATTAGGAGGCAAATCAATGGACTGATTTTAAGTAATCTTTCTTAATTAAATAATAAAGCTCTGCTTTTAAACACTTAACAAACCCAACCTCCGTCTGGGAGCACACATAGATAAAGAAATACTACTACTACTACTACTAATAATAATAATAATAATAATAATGAGAAGATTACGTCATTTCCTAACGAGTCATTGAATAGTGAGAATTTCATTTTCAGGACTGATAAATTAGCAAATCATTCGAAATCGCTTAAAGAAATTATTTTCACATTCCCTTCAGCATAAAAAAGTTTAATATAATTAGATTTCAGACCTAGTTCTCATTACTGATGTGGCTTATTATTTTGATTTATATTTAGCTATGATTATTGGCTGCTTAGGATTTGCGCGTTACTTTTCATTAGAAGATTTTTTTTTGCTGGATTTTTTTTTTTTTTAAGCTAAACTTACCAAATTAAAAATGGCATATAATGATATAATCTATTGTTAATCTTTGACATGCTCATGTATGTCCAAAAAGACTCTTATTTACTAAATTTGCTCGATATGTCCAACATTTTACTCAATAAACTCTCTAAAATAAACTCCTGTGAGTAGAATAATTTGGATTTGTTCTTCCTTGCTCGGACACATCGGGGTCTGTCAAAACATACATAAACAAATACATACATATATATATATATATATATATACACACACACACACACACGTCTTAAACCTGGGCTGGAATTATGGGATATGCTTTATTTTACTGGAATATTTGTTTAAAATTGCATCACCTTTAAGTTTCAATGAAGAATAATCTGGAAACTTGATACAAACCCACAAGCTTTATCAGACGATTAATGTTAAATAATTAGCACAAGTAAAGGATAAAAAAAAAAAAGAACAAGTTGAACAGAAAGATGTAAAGTATTCATAATAATTAGACAATACACGTTGAATAAATGACATACTGAGCACTTTTGAAAAGTTAGAGGTTTGAAATCAACTGAAAAAAATGTGTTTGTAAAATCATACCTATCAGCACAGCAATCTGTTTCCTTCAGTGAAATACCAGTGTGCAGCTGGAAACCGAGCAAAACCATTTAAAATAAAAAGAAATGACTGTTAACGCTGCTGGCAGCAAAAAAAATAAGAACTCCAGCGCGCTCCAAATGTGATTGCTGATTGCGGAGCTGAGTGGAAGGAAAGAAATCTGAAATACTCACAGGTTTCGAGGCATTCGGCCTGTTCAGTTTCCCTGCGTCGTTTAATGACTCCATCAAAACGGTGAATGCTCTCAAATACGCCGCAACCATTACATAATCAAAAAAAAAAAAAAAAAAAAAAAAAAAAAAAAAAAAAAAGGAAGACTGAACTTGTTCTGGAGAAATTAATATTTGAATGTCCTTCTCGACAGAGTTTTGGTCGTGCAGTAAGCGTTCAACATGATTTATTTACGTAGTTTACGAGGCTGTTAATTATTGATATCCCAATTAGTGGAAAGTTGGGAGCCATGGTCATATCATAGGTACTTTAGTGGCGCCTGAGTGCTTTGCCACTCCTGGTATGAGGGGAAGGGAAAAAATATATAAATAAATAAATAAATAAAAAAGGATATCAGAAATGTATTGGTGTGTCTCCGAGTTGAACATAAAATCATGCTGACTTCCTTCAGACTACAATTCTGCCGTCTCATTCCGTAATGTTTGTTTAGCTTCTGGGAAAATCCAAATATAAAACGAGAATTAAATAGATTTTAACTTTTTGAAACTTTCACTTCAATTTTATCTATTAATTTGCAGAATAATATGGCACCGCTCTGCACATGATGAAATCCTAGACCTCCATGAAACCTCCTTTTATAGAATATTATTTTCTAATATATTGTAAAGTAATGGAGTGTTAATTCGGTGGCATCATTTTGCAATCATTGTTAACTTGATATGAAAAAAAAAAATAACATTGTTGTGTTAGTTAGTTAAGTTGAACAAAAATAAAACACTGTAATAAACACCAGCAGAATAATACGGACCACAGAACGTGTGGTAAGTCATTTTAACACCATAAATATTTGTCAGAAGTAGGGATGTTTTAATTTTAGTGGATTTGTAAAAGAATTCAAAAAAGCTAAAAAAAAATATATATAAATGGAAGTAATTCCGTTAATCAGGTTTGGGAACATTAATTTGGTGCATGCGATCTCGTCTAGACCAACTACCAATCTATAGAGTATGACATAAAACCAGCCAAAAGATACAAATCCTAAAAAAACGACAAAATACAAAACAAAACAAAAAACCCCAAAACAACAATAACAAAAAAAAAGGCAACTGTCCTAAGAGGAAAAGTTTACCATTCTATATTATGTTCTACACTAAAAAGTTGTAACAGGGAAAAATATATTAAGTCAAGTTATCCCCGATACATCATTTAGACTGAAGAAATCAGTCACAATCCACTTTATTTTCTTGAGGTTTCTGTATGCTAATTAAGCAAGCGAAGCGACGATAACCCACAGATTAATCTTTGTAAAACACGGCGGTTAATTGTCCATGGTAAAGAGGCGAGGGGCGCTGACAGAATTTCGTAGCGCGGTGTTGCATCTGTTTCTTCAGAGGAGTAAATGACTGACAGATATTGAGAAGAGAAATCGTTTTGGTGAATGCGGATGGGCCTCCATCAATAATGTATGCCAAATTAAGCACAGAGGCATAGTTACTCAAAGAAAGGTCAAAGTGAGCCAATAATGATTTTTTTAATGACATTTTGAAAGGAGAGCATTTGCATTCCTCTCAGGCATCATTGCTTAGACATGTAATAACAAATAAAGCGCTCAGGAACTCTACACATAATGCATTTGCGGTTTAAAGAAAGGAGATCCTTTCAGAAGCTTGCAGCTGATAAAAGGGGAAAACAAACCTACATCCTACTGTGATACCTGATCACGGAGATTATAAGAACTTGTGTTATATTTAAATACAGCTCCCCGCTTTACCACCCTGATCAAGGGGTGCGGCGCAGGCCGAAATGTAGACAACCTCCGACAAAAAGTCAACTGTCAAGGCGATCAGGAATCTCCAGTGGAGGCTGATTTATATTTTACTGGCCAGATTATTCTGCCACAGCTAGAGAGAGAGAGAGAGAGAGAGAGAGAGAGAGAGAGAGAGTCTACATTCTGGGTTTTTGATGAATAATGTCAATAAACCAAATGACAAGTGTTCTAGGATGTTTTTCGTAGGCACCATGGGGCAGCTAACTATATTCCAGGGGTAGCTGTAAAGCCCCTGCAAGCCCCCTGGCATGGTAACAATGCTTGGCTATCCATCCCAGGATACTATTGCCGCAGATCTTAAAGTTCTGACTTTGTTACCCGAGATCCTCAGTTTGTAACTGTGTTACCCCAGGTCCTAGTGTCCCGACTCGATTACCTCAGATTTTTATGTTCTGATTCAATTAACCCTGATCAACAAGTTATAACTCAGTTGCAGAAGATTCTTAGGTCCTGGGTATAATGAAACATCTTACACCATATTACAAAAGATCCTCTATTACTCCAGATCCTCAAGTTATGACCTTATTACCTCAACTTCTAGTCCCCCAGATCTTAGAGACCTGGCTCTATTACCCCAACTCCTAGTCTCCTGACTATTACTCCAGATCTTCCTGTTCAGACCTAATTACCCTAACTGTCAGTCCTGACTGTACTACCCCAGATCCACAACTTTGGCCTTATTACCCCAACTCCTAGTGCAACATATCTTAGTGTCCTGACTCTAGTATCTCAAAACCTAGTGTCCCTATAGTACTGCTCCATATCCCAGCATCCTGACTTTATTATGCCAGATCACCAGGCTCTGATTATAACCCCAAGTCCTGGATTTATTAACCAATATTCTGAGGTATTAATTTTATTACACCAGATCTTCGGGTTCTGGCACTACTGCCCCAGATCCTAGTATCCTGACCTTATTACCTCAACTCCTAGTAGCCCAGATCTTAGTGTCCTATGATTGTTTCCCCAGGTCCTTAGGCTTTGATTCTTTTGCTCAACCCCATCGGGTTCCTACTGAATTATGCCCAAATCTCCAGGTCCAGAATCTAGTGCATTACTCTAGATCTTAGTGTCCTGGATCTGTTAACCTATATCCTCAGGCTTGACCCTAATACCCCAATGCCCAAGTATTACTCCAGATCCTCAAATAGTAACTACTACGCAAACTTTATAGTGTATTGCATTAGGCAATCTAGTCCTACTACCCTTTTACTAGTCTTACTACCCCAGATTTTCAGGCCTTGAGTGCATTAGCAAAAATACTTAAATTCAGTGACTATTTCCCCAGCTACTGACTCTATTAGCCCAGATCCTTATTTCTTTATTCTGGTTAACCCATAGTCTATTCCTAGCACAGTCTTATAAATGCAAATTCCTAAGAATCTGAACTATCCAACATGCATCTACTCCATCTTAGACTATTACTCCAAACACCAGAATCTACTACTTCTTTTCTTGTTTTCATCTACATCTTTTCCCACCTCTATGTGGGCTCGATGTTTCTGACCAACCTTCCACAAAAAGCTTGGTCCTGCACTTCCTCGGAGGTCAGACCCTTTCCCCTCAAATCATCCTTCACTATGTCCGTCCACCTCCACTTTGGCCTCTCCTCCTTCTCTCTCCCTGAATGTACTACCACTGACCCTAACTCTAATACCCCTTAAGACCCTCGCTGTACTATTCTTGCTTCTGTGATCATTCAAAACAGTCTCCCAATCGAGTGCCAAAAGCACTCTCACAAGCCATCGTATTTGAAGTAGCGCTAAGGTTTAAGGAGAAGGTCTTCGCAGGTTCTGACAAATTTGCCAACATTCCAACAATAATGTGTATATAATGTACTACTCCACCTGCTAACTGTACTACAAGGGAAGGTTGTATAACGGTTCCTCTCCTAACAGATCCGCAGTCTACTTTGCTTGCAGAATGATACTGTCGGAATTGCTGAACTTCACAAGGGCATTTTAAGGACTTATTTTAACAGACAATAGTGCAGATATCTCGTATCTAAAGCCCAGAGTGTCCACTGAGCTGACAGATGAATGTGATCCTTTCACACTTCTGCTACTAAAAACTTTGCATGTGGGGCTTTTATTATAACACGGTCAGACTATTCAGAGAGGCACAACAAAGCCACTATTCCTATTTTCAGCTTGCTTTGAAGGGACTCGGGTCACACACGCTTCCCCGAAGACAACCGCACAAACCAAACAAAGGGAGCAACAATACGAGCAGGACAGAGATGCAGTTCTTAACCCTCCGTGTAACTGAAGGCGACAGAGCATCTGAATAACAACGACTTTCACCTTTATCGGGCTCGGACGTTAACGGGATCAGTAATCTCACCGTTATATCCGATTATCACACATGGCTAGCCTAATGCACTGAGTGTGGGGTGATAATTATATATTTATTTTCTGATAGACAGGCAGGAGGCGGGTGGGGCAGAAGGCTTCCTCCGCACCCACAGTGTCACTCGCAATGGGACAGAAACACCAGCCAGGCAGAAACACTCCAGATGTCACCAGCAGTGGAAGGTGTGTGTGGGTTGTAGGAAAATTGTATTCCTTTGTTTGTGTTTATGTGCGTGTTTTTAAGGCAGTGGTGTTAGTGTGTGTTTTAGTGTTTGTGCTTCTATGCATGACAGCATACATATGTTATATCCTTGATTTTTTTTTACTGAACAGACACAGACAGGAGAGAGAGAGAGAGAGAGAGAGAGGCAGAGTGTCACGTTAATGGAAATGTGTTCCTGTTTACGGCTTAATACACAAGCATTTGAGTACGTGGGTATCTGTTTAATGTGCACAAATTACCACAGACAGCCAAGATTAACTTGTCAAAGTCCAAATATTTGGAGAGTCGGAGTACCAGAATCCCGTTCTTACAAATAAATATAAAGTATAAAAGTCGTTATGTCCGGTGTACTAGTTGTGACCATTCTAAACAGTTTAATTTGGTTCCTCTACTGCACGTCAGAACTATTTCAGAATATTCAACACTCGTGTGCTGTCTGGACTCAAAACTAACTGGTGCAGAGAATGGTGAGACAACATAAATAACACAAGAACCTAAGTAAGCAAGCGAGGTAGGTAAGTAAATAAATGAGTAAAAAAATAACAAGGACGCACATTATTGACTAAATAAGTAAATGCGAATGTAAGCAAGTTAAGTAAATAAAAATATCTAAGTAAGTAAGGATGCATGAAGTAAATAAAATGCATAAGTAAGAAGGTAAGTAAGTAAGTAAGTAAGCAAGAAAACAAGCATGTAAGCAAGCGAGAAAGTAAGGAAGTACGTACGTAAATCAGTCAAATACGTAGGTCTAACTGAGGGTTTAGGATTAGGGTTAAGAACTTCCGACTGTTAACACGCATTGTAACGGGGTTGGGTGTCGTGTACTGGAGTGGGTGTGTCATGTTGTAAAGTGGGTGTGTCTCGTCAGACACAAGACTGCAGATAGACCCTTCTCAATAAGTAAGCAAGCAAGTAAATAAGTAAGTAAATATATATGTTGGAAAGTAAGTAAGAAAGCAAACAAAGCAAGTACAAGAAGAAAGCGGGTGAAATCCTTTTCTTCACATATCCCAGCTTGTCAGGAAGCTGGGGTCAGAGCACAGGGTCGGCCGTGATACAGAGTGCAAGTAAATGACTAAGACAGAAAGTAACTAAAGAAGAAAGATCAAAAGATGATACCAAGAAGATTCAAGGTGATGAAATTGTGCATGCTGTACTCAATTCCAGCTCCCAGTTTGCTATTTTGACTTCTCAATCTGATAACTGTGCTCACTTTTTGCTTGAATAGTGTCTCATCTAAATAAAATACACTCACAACCAAACAGATGAACAGCGTTTAGCGCAAAGTCAGTCGTGAGCATGTATTGTGTTTCTGCAACACTGATATAGTATAATAATACAGACTGATTTAGACAGTAAACGTGTGAATTAACCCTGTATATGCTGGGTAATCTCGGTAATGCAGATACATACCCGTGTTTATTAATGGCATCAGCATGAGGCTGGCTGGATCAGCGGTACTACAGTTCTTAGTTTGGGTAAATACAGCCGGGAACCGTTACTTCACAGACTACAGACGGTGAAGTGTACCGGAGTTAAAGATAACGCCGCTGGAATAGGGCTCAGAATTCGGATAGATACAGTAAGAGAAGGAGCCCCCGAGACGGAGGAGAAGACGACAGCAGCCAGGACACACACCACTATTAATGCATTACCCAGAATTCTCCTGAATGGTACTCTTCCATCCTCTCAAAGTAAACTTCCATTGATTTCTCACGAGGAAATGCTGGTGGCAGGCTCTCATCTCCCAATCTGCTATCTAAATCACACTCCTTTCCTCTCGCTCTTTCAAAGACGTGGCGTTCCTACAAGTCAGGAAGCTTCTGAATGTACAGTAATTACCACAGCACTGAGCTCCAAACCACTCATCAGTGGCCTATTGTGAGCACTTCTAAAAAGTGACATAAAAATACCGCTACATGTTGTAGGACATTTTTTTCTTCTCGAGAGAAAAAAATAACAAAAGTGGCATTATTTACTGAGCAGAGGCTGTGTCCTTTCTGCAGCAGCTTGCCAGAGGTAACCCTGGTATTTCTCACACCTGTGAAACGCATACGCTCCATACACACCCGGCGACCACGTCACGTGACCCGCCAGATGCTACGGTACCGTGATGACGAGCTACGAGTGGAAAGTTACAGAGAAGCACGGATTAGCAGATCGCTGAAGAGTGAGGAGCAGCGGCAGTCTGAGTCACTCCACTCGCCTGTACACGGAAACAATCTCCGATCCAGACACTGAAGACTGGTAAGCATATTACCTCAACCCCAGTGCCACCTTCTGCCTGAGCAGCACTGATAAAGATATTTATTCAGGTAGCTGGACACATTTCTTGTTTTGAAGCCCCTGGCAGCATGGTATAACAGTATACTCCTAAATAAAAAGAAATACATCATCTCTAAAACGATCTAGTTGTCTATAACTCAACGGTGCAAAAATCCGCCTGATCAGAACCGTAAAGGCACGTCTGATCACGTACGTGACGTCTCGCTGCTAACCAACCAAGTGTGTGAGAATGAAAGTGTGTATGTTATGAGGGATTGTGTTGCACTCTTAAACAAGCTCTCACTTACCTGCGTACTGTCACACGTTATTAACCCTTCAGGGTCGGGAGCTTCTCCGGTGAAGCTCGGCAAGGTCAGCCGGAGTTCTGGCATTTTTCCACTGATATATATATATATATATATGTGAAGAACGGTCAGAAACGCCCTTGTGCTCAAGTATACACGTTTACAACTGCACCAAAAAAAGTTGATAATATTTTTTCTCTCTCAGCTGACACTGGTTTTATCCAGATTCTTTTCGTAGTGATTTATCTAATTATCCAAATATCTTATTAGACTTGGAATTACTGATTTTTTGCTCTTCACTTTTTTTGAGTCAGATTTTTTTTTTTCAAAGATCAGAATTGGAATCACAGACTATTGATGGATTGATTTTCATTTTTTTTTCCTCAACCGACTGAATTTATCCTGATACATTATCTAATAAAACGTGGACTCTTTTTCCCCTTGCTCGAGTCTGACCTTTCCTCAAAGATTAATGATCAGATTGGCAGAGATGTTTATTTATTTATTTATCTAGGCCAACTCTGACTTCATCCAGGCACATTATCTTATTAGACTTGGACTCACCTGTTTGTCTATTTTGCTTATTCTTTTTCCTTCAAGTGGGACTTATGATCGGCAATTAATAATCATATTTGGAATCCCATTTTTTAAATTCTGATTTTATTTATTTTAACCGACTCTGACTTCATCATCTTATTAATCTTATCACTGACTTTGACCCATTTACCCAATTATCCAGATGCGTAATCATACCATGTCTGACTATCTTCTTTTTTTCCACTTGAGTCAGACCATTTATTCAATACTGCATTACAGAATAATTTGTTTAGCCATCGAGTTAATCCCTTTCATCTGTCTCTGAATCCCAGCTTTGGTCCACAGAAGTGTAAAGCCACACACCTGAAGGCAACCTGATTTCCATTCGAGATGCTCTGTAACCCGGGAACACGAGTGTGTGAGATCTCGCTGTCCGATACACGATCTGTTCAAACGGCTGCTGTGAATTCAGACCTCATGGGTGGGAAGGAAGTGAAGAGGGCAACATTCTTCATCACACTGAGGCGAAAGAGCAGCAGGGAATTGCAGAGCCACTCCGAACGTTTCGAGGGAAACGCTGCATTATTCTGTTTGTGGTAATAAATGTATGTTAAAACAATCCATTTTAAAAAGAGCTCTGCATTATTGATATGGATTGAGCGAAGCCTCCAGCATGGATATCATAAAAGACTCATCTAAATTCACAGGCCCCTGTCGCCATAATGTACACACACACACACGCACATGCACACAGCTATTTTAATACACTTTATTTTGCCTTTATTTGATATACATCTCTTATTTCCTATTCATGCGAGGAGTCGAGGGGAGAATTGACAATTGAACGCCGGTGTTGAATTTCAAAGCGGGGGAATAAAACATTCACCTATGAGGTTATGAGAAAGTGAAGATGTCTGAGAGAGAGAGAGAGAGAGAGAGAGAGAGAGAGAGAGAGGAAGTCTTTCTGATACGGCTACATGAGCAACGTTAAATATGTGACTTTGCTCTTCTATTTATTATCCCCTGCGGCTCTGCGCCATCTTTCATCACGTAGGTCACATAAAACATGCTTAAAATATAATCAAAAGATAGAAAGAGCACCAGGCCCCATGTTCATGTGAATAATGCATTACGGTGGAACTACAGGATTCTCTTTAAACCTATAAAGTTCACTTGTTGACGCAAAGTAGCACTTGCACTGTAAACAAAGTGGGACAGTGCAGCTCTCCTTAAAGGCAGACACTGCGTCACGTTTCTGAAACGTCGGCTTGTGCCACTGGAGTCGGAATCGGAGAAGTATTTACGGACACATGGTTTTTACCGGATATCGCCGAAACAGACGCCTTTCCTTTTTGGTTACAGACGGTTATCTTAGAAAAGTAACTAAGATGTTAACAGCTAGCCAAAATGTGCACCTGAAATAAATGTGAAGCAGAAACTAGATAGTCAATATTAGATAGCTAGGTCTACTGGTCTTACTGACTAGTTACCCATCACGGACACATTTACCTAACTGACTAGCAAACAAGTTTATGGCGTGTGGCATTAGGGTTGGGAACCGAAACTCTGGTCCAAATTAGAACCAACTCCAAAATGCCATGCTTATCGGTTCTGCGATGACCCTTTATTAAAACTTTAATTGTCAAAAAACAAAGGCTACAAATCTGTAAACTATCCAAAATTACACATAGTGAGAACAGGGGAATCTGTCACGTGGCTCGCTCACCTAGGATTTCAAAATAAAAGTCCCTGAGGCTCTCTAACCATAGCATTAACGGGATTTCAAAATAAAGGTCCCTATGGCCATAGCGCCAACCGGATTTCAAAATCAAGCTGCACTCGTAAAACATTACATCTTGAACACGCTCACAAACAACAAGCTGTAAGCTTCATAAGACTGGCCTGCCTCGAGTTTCTATCTAGTATAATCACTCTAGGAGATGTGTGTACATGTCTGATCGCTACAGACTACATCACTGCTTAGCGTCACTTAGCCACTGACAGGACAGCAAAGCCGTAAGGATCCTCCACACCATTTAAAAGTGTCAGTTTAACAGAATAACACTTCATGTCTTTTAATGCTGATGCATAATTATAAGGATAAGAACCTTTCAGCTAATGTCAATCTGATTTCTAAATAAAATTCTTGATTCTTCAGTCAGAATACAAGTGAAAAGCATCATGCTGCTAGGATACTCGGGTTGTACGCGGCTCTTTGCATACACTGGAGGTGGTTTAAGATAATAAATAAGATGATAAAGATACAGAAATAGACAAGGAAGAATATATATATATATATGTACACTACCAGTCAAAAGTTTGGACACCCCTTCTAATTCAATGTTTTTCTTTATTTTTATGACTTTAAAAGAGACTG
>JAQQZX010000039.1:3904357-3914386 GCA_030068355.1 Notoglanidium maculatum | reverse complement strand
GAGAGAGAGAGGTGTGTGTGAGAGAGAGAGAGAGAGAGGGGGGTGAGAGAGAGAGAGAGAGCGGGGAGAAAGAGAGAGAGAGCAAAAGAAAGAGAGAGGGAGAGAGAGAGAGCGGGGAGAAAGAGAGAGAGAGCAAAAGAAAGAGAGGGAGAGAGAGAGAGAGAGAGAGAGAGAGCGGGGAAAGAGAGAGAGAGAGAGAGAGAGAGCGGGGAGAGAAAGAGAGAGTGCTTTTCCCACGTCATTCACTCGCTGCTCTACTCGACACGTCAGTTTAAATATACAACGCGTTTTAAATATATGTATCGTCCAAACCTTAGTATGGACACTTATTTATTTTATTTATTTTATTACTATTTAATCAGTCTACTTGAATCTGTTTTTCATTGATGAGCTGCACAGTTAATTATATAATTTAGTCAGGATCGCAAACGCCATTTTATTTCTTTATTTCTTTATTTCCGTTTACTCCCCAGTGTTGTGCCGAACTAAAGTGCATTAGCATTACACAGCCGATTCATTCATCTCTTTCCGGTGCTTTATATGCATTTATGCTGGGATTGATTTGTAAGTTGATTTTAATATAATATATATGTATAAATATAGAGGATTTTCCTGTAGAAAAGGCAATTTTAATCATAAAGATTTTGTCTTTTTTTTTTAAGGTTTTGTTCATTTTCTTAAAGGTTTGTTTACCAAAGTGTATTTATTATTATTGATTTATCATTTATATTTATGTAGTCATGTTTATTAAATGTCCTACTTCTGTTTTTAAATTGATCAATTCTTTTATTTATTTGTGTGGTTGTTTAATTAGTTAGTAACTTTGGTTTGGTTATAAATTTATATTTGTTCAATTTTCAAGTTTCCCCTTTTTTGTTTCTAAATCTATCTGTCTATCCGTCTGTCTGTCTATCTGTCTATCCGTCTGTCTATCTGTTTGTCTGTCTTGGTAATTTTTATTTGCTTATTTACTTAAGTGTTTGTGTCTGACTTCATTTGTAATATAAAGTAAAAGTCTAAAAAAGGGGGTTGTGAATGATTTTCTATTCGCTTTCGTTTTTTTGCTCTCTCCTTGTCTCTCTCTCTCTCTCTCTTCTTGTCTCTCTCTCTCTCTCTTCTTGTCTCTCTCTCTCTCTCTTCTTGTCTCTCTCTCTTCTTGTCTCTCTCTCTCTTCTTGTCTCTCTCTCTCTCTCTCCTTGTCTCTCTCTCTCTCTTCTTGTCTCTCTCTCTCTCTCTATTCTTGTCTCTCTCTCTCTCTTCTTGTCTCTCTCTCTCTCTCTTTTCTTGTCTCTCTCTCTTCTTGTCTCTCTCTCTCTCTTCTTGTCTCTCAATTTCAATTCAATTCAAAGAGCTTCATTAGCATGACCATAAACGTGTACAGTATTGCTAAAGCATTGAAATGTGAATGAATCTCTCTCTCTCTCTCTCTTCTTATCTCTCTCTCTCTTTTCTTGTCTCTCTCTCTCGCTCTCTCTCTCCCTCACTCACTCTCTCTCTCTCTCTCTCTCTCTCCCTTGCTCTCTCTCGAGCTCTCTCGCTCTCTCTCTCTCTCTCTCTCACTCACTCTCTCTCTCTTCTTGTCTCTCTCGCTCTCTCTCTCTCGCTCTCTCTCTCTCTCTCCCTCACTCACTCTCTCTCTCACTCACTCTCTCTCTCTCTCTCTCTTCTTGTCTCTCTCTCTCTCTCTCTTCTTGTCTCTCTCTCTCTCTCTCTCGCTCTCACTCTCTCGCTCTCTCTCTCCCTCTCTCTCTCTCTCGCTCTCCCTCACACCTCAGCAGAACGTCCCAGCGCTCCCAGCCTACCTGAAAGCAAAGTTTGTGGCGAATTCCCCTTGTTGAGGCGCTCTTAGCGGTAATTGCTTTAACATTTGTTCCAGGTCAAGTAGTTAAGTGTGAATAATGACGTGTCAAAGCTGTACAGTAACGGCATCAATAGAGCAATTACCACTTAGCCAGGCATTATTAAGACACAAAAGCACATTATCCTCTGCGCAGGATATAATAACAGAGAAATTGGGTCATGAAATGGAATGCAGCTGTCTGTGATTGGGCCAGGTAAACGCAGCCAAAAGGTGGGCTCGGGAAATTATTCCCACTGTGTTAAAAAAAGAAAAAAGTAAGAAAAGAAAACACACACACACACACACACACACACACACACACATGTATGCACTCCAGCTACAACTGGATACAGACTGAATGTCTTCGTTGCCAGAATTCGGATCCAGAACGATCTGATGTCTCCTATTTATAATAAAAGTCCTCCCTTTTTTTTCTTTTTTTTTTAAAGCATTTTTTTCTTTATGAAATTGAAATGAATCTCGACTTCCTGACTTTCTCTCTGTGTTCTTAATTAACTGACACCGGCTTCAGCCGAGACCCTTAAGCGTGGGACTGGGGCCCGAACAAAACCGACAATGATTCAAGTCTTATTACAAACCTCCTTCGATATCATATCCTTTTTTTTTTCCTTCTTTCGCTCCCTTTTTTCCCCCTGACCTTGAAGAGGCCGGAGATAATTAACAATGAGAATGTGAAAATTAATCTTGCCGGGCGAGCGGCCAGCTCCGTCGTGTAGGTGGCGTGAACGCCGCAGACGTATTCATTTCAGAAAAATATATATAATGAACATCTTTTTTCCCCTCTGGTTCTTGCCTCAGAAGAGAAAGACCTCATAGGGCTGGCTGATGGACCAGGGCGGAGGGGAATCAGCAGCGGGGAGTTGAGATAATTGAGGAGGAATTGCTTTCGCTGTGACAATGAAACTTTGTTCTGTACAGTTAAAGGTTCGGCGCGACTCCGAGCCAACATTTCATCTACGTTCTTTAAACAGAAAGCGTAGGAGAGCGGCTTTGCTCTTCGTCATGCTACTTGGTTGGTAACTAGAGCAAGCTGTGCCTGATCGCATGGAGGCTGGAGAGTTCCTACAGGAAAAATCTGATCGAGTTTAACCCTCGGATGCCCACCAACGTGCCCACGCGCCAAATCGAACGTGCCTGTTACTAATTATATCTTTGCGATAACACGATTTTTGATCTTTGTAATCGTACGTGACTGACACATGGAGTTATAAGGCAGGAACTGTTCAGATCGGCGCAGCGCGGTTCGGTTGGTTTACTTGATGTTGGAGACAGCGGCCAGAGGCGCGTGAAAGAAGGTGCGCAAAGCTGCAGAAGTTTCCGAAAATTTTAGTAAAGATTTTAGAAAATGGGGCTTCGACTTGTCAGTGGCCAAACCGTCTCTTTACACGGTGCTGCAGGTCAAATGGGACCTCATTACAGAGAGAGCTGAGACGGTTCTGAACATTCTGATATAAAACACACGGGTATAACCTTATACGCAAGTGCCTTCAAAGGTGAATTAAAAAGGGGGGGGGGAAAAAATTGAGAAAAGAAATTGAGAAAATGGGCCCCAAAGGGTTAAACACGGCAACGCTTAGAAGATCAGCTAGGTCAAAAGATCTGCTATCTCGTCCTGGATGGGATTTCTGAGAGGTGAGAAGAGGAGGAGAGAGAGAGAAAAAAGCGCATAATGGAAGTTATATCTATTATGCTTCTTCAAGTTCCTGAATAAATCCAGGCGCTTTCGGATTTCACGTTGTTTCTTTCTTTCTTTTAAAGCGTGATGTCTTCACGTTCACGCTGTTCTCTGCTCCCGCCACGATGTTGACACACGAGCCATCAGCGTCACTCAGGGAGCTAAACGACTTACTGAAACAACAAAGTCGTCTCATTAGCAATATTAATCAGTATGTTAAAACTCCAGCATGCTTTTATCTCTGACAAATGTGCCACTATGAGCTTAATCATCTCCTCCAGAAGCCAAGCCAAACAGGGGCGCGAGGGCGTGAAGACGAGACGCCGACGCCAAACGAAATAAGCCGCGTACGCTACGCCGCCTGGATACGGTGCTGTGCTCCTGACCCGCAGTGTCCTGCGCTCAGATGGAGATGAAAGGGTCTTGTATATCATTTTAATTTAGATAAATGTCGAAAAAATAGATGTTTCAGACTGATACGCCTATCTGATGGGACGATAAAGCAACTTCCCTGCTTTGAAAAATGAAAAGTGTGTTTGTTTAAATAACTGTCTTGTGCTGGTATATAAATACAGTATGTGTGTGTGTGTGTGTGTGCGTGTGTGTGTGTGTGTGTGTGTGCTTTCTTAAATTGACTAAAAGCCAACTGACGCAAAGACTTTACAATAATATCATTAAACATTACATATTGCTTTTACAATTCAGCACTCTCCCGGTGTTGGAGTTATTAGGATCATTATTTACAGAATTTCGCACTTCTCCCTCTCAGTATCCGCTTATTACGAAGACCAGCGCAGAACCGCCGCGGTTACACAAATATAACAGTTTTAAAGATTCAGTTTGTGCGTTTGTTTTTATTTAAAGTCAGGAATGCTGTTCCAGTAAAATGATCCACTCCGCTGAGGTGAGCTGCGGCCGGGAGAGTCACTTACACCACGACGGGGTCACTAACCGGTAAAAGGAAAGGAGGACATGGTATACTTTTTATCCACTTCTAGTTACATTTAATGTTAAGGAAAGCCCTTTCTCTCTTGAAGGTAATGTGTGTTACTAAGAAGCCAGAAACTAAATAAAGAATGAAACACACGCTTGAAAAAGAATACACCATCAGACGGAAAACTCCCACGGACGAGTCGCGCTGCATGTGTAAAGACCTTTATTCTGCAGCTACTTGCTAACATTAACATTTTAAATTGTTTAATCCACAAAATATGCTTTTTATCATCTTATGCCTGTATTGTTGTCAAATAAGGTTTACTTTATAGCAGCTATAAACAGTCGGTCCCGCACCGGACTAACACCGGAGACTCCTTTCCTTCTTGAAAGCTTCACGATATCGATGACTATTTACTAATCCAGTCATCTGTTTATATACAGTATTTACTTTCCCTAGATTTATTCAGTTAGCTTTATACAACACTGAACGTCCAGCGTACCTACAGCGTGAAGTCCCTGTGAATGAGCGGTT
This sequence comes from Notoglanidium maculatum, assembly GCA_030068355.1. Taxonomy (NCBI): domain Eukaryota; kingdom Metazoa; phylum Chordata; class Actinopteri; order Siluriformes; family Auchenoglanididae; genus Notoglanidium; species Notoglanidium maculatum. The sequence continues at coordinate 3,909,382 of JAQQZX010000039.1, read as the reverse complement.
ACTATAGAAACCATACCAGATCAGAACTTTTATATAGATTACAGAAAAGTAAACTCGGACCGCAGCATTTCACAGCGCTGTGTCAGAAAGGTGTTTCCCAATCAATAAAACTCCTTACTTAATTACAAACATCACGCCGCGCGCTGGTTAATTCATATCTGACTTCGGTATGCGTTTTTTTTCCCCCAGGCCCAGAAAATGAGCTCCACTCGAGCTGGAACCTTTTTATCTCCTCGATAAAGTCAAACAGGTTTAACCGAGAAACGGGCAAAAATAATAATCTGCTCTCATCACAGCTGTGATTTACCTTCACGGGAACAGAATGCAGTAAATATATAAATATAAATCCAAGCTGCTCCTTTAATAAGCCGATCTGCGTAAACACCACTCAAAACAGACAATCCCCATTGATGTAAATGAACAGTACGTAAGTGAATGAATAGCGAAGGTCAGTCATGTGGAACCTGCGCTGCTGTAGCGCGTGAGTACGGAAACACACGCGGAGTGTCTTCATTACTCGTCTCTGGTGAAATATTACGAATATTTTTATGAATATAATGAAGACTGGGCCGAACGGAAAGCTAATCCAAGCAGTTAGCTCGTTTACACGTAAAGCAAATAAAATAAAGTCGTGTCCTGTTTCCGCTGCCTTTTATTCCCATCCCTCGTATTACCTTCAAATCTACACAGATGACTCGGACAATGAACAGAACAACGTGATGTGATGAAAGCAGGAAGGTCAAAGGCAGGACTTTTTACCCTTTTTTTTAAAGAATGCGTTCATGTTAATATTCCTGCCACTGAAGAAACACGTCAGGGTAGAAGTGAAGGATTGTAATTAAGGGATTTGAAATATATTAATAAATAAAGGAAAAATGGAGGACGATCAATTAAAATGGCTCAGTGATGAGCAGCAGCAGATCAACTGTAATAATAATAATAATAATAATAATAATAATAAAGACAGGAGAAGATAATACAACATGATGAGAGTTGTGGCCAAGAAACCTGGTTTAAATAAGAGGCTTCAGAAATTCGTGTTTGGAAAGGGTTTGGCAATGGCGTTCAGGACTGTTGCTAGGGTGAAACTGAGATTTGATAGACAGACAGAAAGCGGCAGCTGATTGGCCCAGGGAGGGCTGAGGGCGGGGCCACCTATTGCGCAATAAACAATAAGTGCAAGATAAAAAAAATCCCAAATACAATGAGTTCGACAGTCTCCAGTCTAAATCTCCAAAATCTCTCTCTCTCTCTCTCTCTAAGACATGTATTATGTGGTGGTTAGAGTGCCGTAAAAACATTTACCAGCGATGAAAAGGGAAAAATAATCCCAGTATTGTAAAGTGTAAAAATGACCCTCGTATGAATGCGACTATTGTTTAACTGTAGAGCGATAAAGTGCGCGCACGCACACACACGAACACACACACAGGCAGTATACAGCTCTTTCTGTTCAGCGCATGTCCATCTGACCCACTTCTACTTTGTTTGTTTGTTTGTCTTATTTATTTATTTATTTATTTTCGGTAAGTGAAAAACTATTAGCATAACTGATTTTCTATGCAGCTCTTATTAATTAATATCACATCTGCACACCCTGCAGTGGCGTCAGAACCACGTCGCAGGGGGTCCGAGCACGCCGATGAAAGGAGAGAGAGAGAAACAGATGCAAGAAGTTTCGCTGCTGAAATTCAGAATCTTCTCAAAATCTCCGTTTAAGCTGAGACACCAAAATTAAAATGAAACAAGGACAGTGTGTGTGTGTGTGTGTGTGTGTGTGTGTGTGTGTGTGTGTGAGAAACACAATCTTAAAAACAAAACAAAAAACATTTTTACCCACCATGAGCCCATATTTCACCCTCCATCATTCCTTCTTTATTTCTGACCATTCTCTTACTCTTCCCTTCTGCTTTCGCTCCCTCTGTCCTCCCGCCTACTTTCCTTACTTTCCGCCCATTTCGTTTCACCTTCACTTCATTTGTTCTTTTTTCCCCTTCTTTTTCTTGTCCTTTCCTTTATTTCCCCGCTTATTTCTTTCCTTCATTGTTCTTACCTCCGTCCTTCTTTCCTTGGAATTGTATTCCATCGTTCCTCCCTTTGTTCTTTCCTTTATTTCTTACATTCCTTCCTTCCTTTCAGGCTGCTTCCTTTTCTTCCCTTGTTCTTTCCCCCTTTTTTTCTTTCCCTCTCTCCTTCTTTTATTTCTCACTTTCCTTCCTTCTTTCCCTGCTTCCTTCCTTCTGCCCTATTCTGTCTTTTCCCTTCCTTTTCATACCACCTTTCCTTCCTTTGTCCCTTTCCCTTTTTCCTTCTATTATTCTTTCCTTCCTTTTCCCTTGCTTTCTGTCCCTCCTTCGTTCCTTGTCTTTCCTCCTTCCTTCCCTCTTTCCCACATTATGTAATGTACATATTGATTATTATTGTTATTATTATGATGTGTCCCGTGTTTAGCTCTTTGACCTGAGCTCTCTCTCTTGAACTCAACACAAAAATCATTTGTTTAAAATGTCTACCTGGCAAAACATAGCACTTGATGTGTGTGTGTGTGTGTGTGTGTGTACAGAATTGCATTCCCCTGCATTCATTCATCACAGTAATGTGAACTTGTGACACGGCCCATGATAGGTTCATCGAGCGCCAGGCCTGAGCACACAATTACCGCTGATTTGCTCATCTGGAACCGCAAACACAATCGAAAATAATGACTCTCTGCATCCCGCATATTTGCATAATAACAATATCACTACCTTAAATGAGTCGCTGGAGAAACTATTTTTCTTTCTTTCCCTGATAATGACTCTGTGTGCTTGTGCGTGCGCGCGTGCGTGTGTGTGCGCGCGTGCATGCGTGTTCATTTTCTCATTTGTGTATTGCGCCGCTGCGTGAGTGCGGGGTGATCCGAACTACAGAGAGAAATAAACAAACACAATGCGCAGACAAAACAAGCGCATAACAAGACACACTTAAAAACGAAGAAGGAAAAAAACAGAGTATGACTGTGGTTAGGACATGTCTGCTGCGTGTGTGTGTGTGTGTGTGCGTGTGTGTGTGTGTGTGTGTGTCCGTCCTTTCAGGTAGTGTATGTCCCACTTGTACAGTAGGAGGCAGCGATGGAAGACAGGTGAAGTGACAGAACATGCAGGATCACGGGTGTGAGAAATATATTCATGAACAGCAGGCTGTGTGTGTGTGTGTGTGTGTGTGTGTGTGTGGTGATGGATGAGCTAGCCAGACTGCTGGACAGGTAATACAGCACTCTGGGAAATAGGTAAATAAATAAATAAATGAGGGAAGCACATAAATGAAGGGACAGAGGGAAGCACGTGAATGTCCGGGGGAGACACTCATGCGTTAAGGTAGTGCAGGACACTATCTCTCAGTCCACACACACACACACACACACACACACACACACACACATCTCCATCCCACTATGGGAGTCCTTAAAACAGGATGGAAATATAAAACTGTATAGTGAGGAAATAAATAAAACAAGCCCAGTATGGTATAAATGTCAATATTCTCTGCGCCGCTCGGCTGTACGTTCTCCTGAAGACGCCTCAGAAACTAATCGATGTTTGATTCGGACCTGCGAGGTGTTTTACAAATAACTGCGGTGCGATGGATCGTGTAGAATGAAGCAGACTTTATACGTCATGCAAGGAAAAGAAGAAAAAAACCAACAGTTTTGGAAAGTTTCTTTAACGGAGCTTTCTGCTCTGATGTGAAAATGTGAAAAGAACGAGGTAATCTCGTTATCGCCATCAGTTTTACAGACACAACATTTTCTCTTATTGTCTTTTTGTGTGAGAAGAGTAGAGAGTGCCGGCACGCCGCTGCCTCGTCTACCTGTCAACATAAACAGGCAGATTTCGTTTAACCCCATTTTATCCCGGCTTGGTTATATCCAACTCGCCCTCACTAGGCAGCTCTCTGGAAGAAAAGCGCCATCCACCCTCTTCCGCATACACGAGCTCGCACTTGGCCAGTGTCGCCTGGGTTGACAACGAAGAAAAGTAACGCTGCTCATCCAGAGGTTTCCCTCGACCCCTGTCTTGCTCGTTATGGACCTAGATCTGCATTCGGGTCCCTGTGAAGCTTAAAGCTCCATAGCTGAACTGGATTGAATTCAGAGCCTTTAATATCTTAGGAGACTGTACATTAGGGACCACTGTAAAGAGTGAAGAGTTTAATGGTAGCGTTGTCCTGAGACATGATTAGACTTACTAAACTGGTGAACTAACGTCTCTTCTCTGCAAACACGATCCTGCGTGCGAGTCAGCAGTAACGTGGTAGGGCAATGCACGCATGTTTAAAGTCTCGAAATGAATCTAATCCATCTAGAGCAGCGGTAAAGGTGGGCTTGGGTGAATTACGCTGGTGCAGAATGTGGCATTAGAGCGTCGATGCTTATCGTTTAGGAGGTGCTGTATGGAAAGGTTTGTTTTGGGGTTTTTTCTGTTAGACTTATGCTGTGTCTCAATCCATAAATTTTCATTAATACACTTCCATGTAGTACACTCGACAGGCAAGTCGCGCGCTTACTTATTTACGTATAACAGCACAGGTACATCCGGCTTATTAATATGTTACTGTAGCGGCTCACACACTGGGACTTGAGCCACAGACGCGAAACATAATCTAAACCTGATAATTAATGGATTTAAAAAACAACAACAACAACAACAAAACATGTTTAACAATCTATAAGTAAAATCTATAATCAGGATTTGTAAGCGTCACAGAGCTTCGTGAAGTTCATCAGCTCAGGAAAGTCTTCAGAACAACTTTCAGTCCTGATCCAGAACATTCTTGCAGAGAGCAAAAGAAAACAGACGAGTTCTTAGTTTTTTCCTCTCTGTAGAACCTTAAACAGGGAGCAGAAGGTAGCATGTAGAAGTGTTGTATTTCACCGCTATTTAGCGGGAGCTGAGATTCTTGTCCTCACACTGTCCACACACACACACACACACACACACACACACACACACACACACACACACACACACACACACACACACACAC
>JAQQZX010000039.1:3886202-3901774 GCA_030068355.1 Notoglanidium maculatum | reverse complement strand
ACACACACACACACACACACACACACACACACACACACACACACACACACACACACACACACACACACCTTCTCCTGAGGCTCACCAGCATGCTGGTTGATGATCACCGATCTACAGGGTGTGTTAAGCATGCTCGGGGATGTTCGGTGGATGTTTTTATGCTCTTGAACACACTGATGCTCGTCTGTGCTCTCCGCTGAGCTCTGGGAGAGCGCACACAGCTCACAGCAGTGGAGTTTCATGTCCTTTTACTTGTGCAGCGAGTGTGTCGTTCACACATCTTCACACATGGAGAGCTTCTCCTTATGTTCCTCGTGCTGATGGGAGCCAGATTCTGGCTTCCACTGGAGCCTGAATGTTCTTTTAATAAAGATACAGTGCTGCTATTGTGTAGAACTACGTTCCAGCTCTAACCAAGGTACAGTAAATAAGTATATTACACAAATAGCATCAGCTGGCCCTTCAGAAGCTGGCTACACTTTTACAACTAAAACCTTATCGTGAAACAGCAACTCGGTACACTTCCTGGCCATGTAGGAAAAGAATAAATAACAACGTGACTGTGTGATTCTGTAATCCCTAAAACGGCACATCTTAAAAAATCCGCTTTATTCAGTAATCGTTTCTGCAAGAAAATGCGAAGTGTGACGTGCGGAAAAAGAAAGACGAGTGTGGCTCGTGGTGGACGGACGCACGTGCCGGGCGGGTCGGCGTGAGCTAGGAAATGAAGTTTGTTGTCTCTCTGACGAAGCGTGACCGAGTAGGAACCCTTTGATTCTGAGACCCTGCTCATTTCACCGGGGCCAAACATGCACCTGAAGTGAACGGGAGAAAACGGGATGGGCAAAAAGCAAGAAAAAGACGAGTGCAGGTCAGAGCGGAGGTCATGTGTGTGTCGGGTAAGTTGGCCTGAGGCGTCATGTGAAGTTTGGTGGCTCGCAGATGAAACTCCATTTATTTCAATGGGGCAAAATAAATGAGAGAAAAGGAGAAGAGCGAGAGAACGGGTGTGCCTTACCGACAGCTGTACGCAAGCGCACTATTCCCGGACAGCACGGACGAGCTGACGTTCATTCGGGGTCAAAATCTTGAAAACTGTGGGAGGAGAAGCAGGACAAAAAAAGTGGTCTGAGCAACAATAATAATAACAATAAAACAACCAGCGAACAACAGTGAACTAATTAAAGGTCATTTTTATCTATTTATAGTTACATTTAATGTTCTGTTTCCTCACCAGCCTCTCTAAATAAGCCTATAAATAAATGTAACGTGTCATGGTACTAAGGAACCACAGTAATGCGTAAACCTGTCCCTTCTGTTCCTGCGAATGAGCTGCTACTACAGGAACCGTAACATTCCTGACCCGTCACATTAAATCAGGGGTTGAGTCGCGTTTTGCATATTTTCAGATCCCTGCTTCAATAAGCTCCATTTTGATGCCAAGCTTATTACTGTATCATGTCCATGTGTCACCATAGCAACAGTGTGAGTTTGTTTACGCGGTTACTCGGAAAACTACGTCAGAATCTTATATTTCGAATATTTAAATGAGGATCCCATGACGTAATAATAAAGAGGGGATCCTCGGCCTCGTTTCGACACCAGGATTTCCTGCTACCCCTAAAACTAACTTCACCAGCGGCGCGGATTTATAGCGAACAAATGCACGTTTTTCTGTCAAAACTTGGAACAGCTTGGATAGTGTTCATTAAAGTGCTTTGAGACGATGTTTAAGATTAAAATTTCTCAATTCTGTTGCGGGATCAGGAAGGAAAGGCATTTCACATCCGATTCTGCCGGAATTGAAGACTTGAACGATGTCCTTTGAGCCGAACCAGACTTTAGAACTTTTCAAGTATTCAAAATGGTCCGCTTTTTCAAGGACGAACGAATCTGAAACACCGAAATTCATTTTCAAAATGGCCAGCATTCCTACATTCTGGTTTATAATCACCCGCAGCAGTCCAGCGCACGTGCAAGAAATCAAATACGCACACAAGAATGCTTGGAGAGAGAGAGAGCGAGAGAGAGAGAGAGCGCGAGAGAGAGAGAGCTAGCAGTCGAGTGTTAGTTGGCGAAGTGCGAGATTAAGATCGTGTCCAGAAGGCTGGTTTCTTGCCGTGGTGACTCGGTAAGCTGTGTCCAGCTGCCGTTGTGTTAATAAGCACATCGGTGTTCCCTGTTGTTCGTTTCTATCTCTTTTAGCCTGGGGGATTTCGAGTGCCAGCGAGATAAGAACTTCAAAGGCGCAGAAAAGTCAGCGAGTGGGTCATACTGACGTTTAAGCGTGCGTTTCTGAGCACGTTTACCTGAGTCGACGCAAATGGCTACGTTTGATGTGCAGCTTGGCTTCTTAAGGAGAAGATAACCTCCTAGCGTTTGGTAAAGCTTTTAAAGAACTAAAAGGCTATCGAACAAAACACAACGTTAATCCAAATTAGGCCCTGTGATGTCCAATGAAGAAGGAGCGCTGTTTTAATAAGTTCTGTCATGGAGGGAGCAGGTAACTCCGGATACGTCAGGTCTGACAACTCTGCGGTGTTGATCAACGCTACTTATTATGCGGCATGCAAAAGGGGTTTATGGTAAGCGGAGGAAAAAAGTAACAAAGAATGACAACAGCCACCAATTATGTAGAAAAAAAAAAACCAGAAAAAGAAAGAAAAGCCACTTTGCCTGCGACAGAAGCTGCCCTGCAGTTTGGGAGGTTATTTCTGATGGTTGGTGAGAAGAAGTGCTCTTAGGTAAATGACTCAAAATGTGTTTTAAAGGTTTTTTTTTTGTTGTTGCCTCCAACGGCACGCTGTTAATGCTCACTGGGAAGGCCACGAACCGCTTTCAGCTCATACAATAGCCTGATGAGATGCCAGGGAATGCTGCATGCAATGCTGAGGCCATTTCTCATGACATTTTGTGATTAGTATGTTCTTCTGGAAGGAAAAAAAACAAAAAACACCAACAACGAATGATTTCCTTTCTTTTTTTCCTCCAGTGCTTTATTTCTTTACTTTCTCCATTTTCAGTCCAGGTGATTGCAATAAGCTACATGCCTGAGCAGAAACACGGTTTGAAAATAGTACCAGAAGATCAATACGCAGTAAAGGTAATTGCATGCATAATTAATGAGCTTCTCATGCATATTAATGCTGCGCGTTAGGCTGGGGGTGTGGCTACTGGAGGTCTTGAAGCTCGAGGCAGAGCGAGACAGAGAGACAGAGAGAGAGAGAGAGTGAACTTTTTTACCGCATGCTGTCACAGCATGACGCCGAGAGCCGAAGTCAAAGCAGGCGACGCAGGCAGCTTCTATATTCATCCAACCAATCAGCTTTCACACCTTCTCCCAGTTTAATCAAAGTGAAAGGAGGCAAGAAAATATGTAACAAGGTCAATCTGAATTTAGTTCCTGGCACAGGAAGAATTATTTTTGTCATTTTTTTGTCATGGCATTACGGAAAATAAGCTCTTTCTTGAAATATTCCCGATAATACGCTTGACGCTCCTTTAAACCGTACATATGATAACTGGCATGAGTTTACATCTAGGTGACATTTTTGGCCTGAAGCCATTCACGTCAGCCAGAGAGAGCGATAGCCGAACTGAGACAAGGTTAAGTGCTTGGCTGAAGGACACGGTGGCGGTCGCCGTAAGCAGGAACGCGACACGACCTCGCCTCGAAGCCATTTGCTCTCACCCCTGATCTACCATTACGCACGCCTTCACCGCACACCATTTACCATCACACACACCAATAATCTAATAACTAGAGTGACTGCAAGTCCATGGAGTTCAAAAATAGAGAGAGGCATTTCTCATAAAGTAATTAATGGCCATTTCAGATCGACGGGTAAACAGGTAACCGAACTCGACACCAACAAAATACGCTCGCGGATAACACCTCTGCATGGGAAACGGTAAGGACGGAATTTGATTTGACCTTGCTGTGACCTTGCCTCTCTCATGAGTCAAGTTTTATTGTCATGTGCAGATACCAACAGGGCATCGTTACCAGTAATTAAACTCTTGATCTCAGAGCACCCTCAAATTTTGCACAGCAGAGTAACAGTTAGTATTCAAATTTAAATCTAAATATAGAAATGCAGAAAAGAAAACCTGGAGTAAAAGATGATTCTATACAAATCCTACAAACATTCCACCTGTTGTCCTTGAGATGAGGTGCTGTAACGGGAATCTGGCACATAAGCACATAATAGTGCCGCAATCTAAAACATGACCCGGCTGCAGTCAGATGTTTACATACGCGCATCGTGGACTTTCAGGGATTTCTGTGAACCGTTAGCTTTCCAGGGAAGATCGACTGTACAACATACAGCTTACAAAACGCAAACACTGTTCAAAAACTCGAGAATTTGGTGCATAGGTTTTCATTTATTTTTGGGCTTTCTGAAATCAGCACGGTCACAATTACACATACACCCACTTTTGCCGAGGCCAAGGCCTCTTAACTTCCTGTTAGTGATCAGGCGTGACTACAGCTGGGAGCTTCTCTGTGCACAACATGAAAAGGGTTTCTTTGACGAGTAGAAGTTATTGAAGGTGTAGCCACTTTGCCAAGGTCTGGAAGACCCAAACTGACACCATCAGCTGAGAGGAAATTGGTTCGCATGGTCAGGAACAACCCAGGAACCATGGAGGCACAGCCCTGCCATGAACTGGAAGCTGCTGGAACACCGTCTACAGTCACGAGAGGTTTACATCTCCATGGACTGAGAGGCTGCCATCCAAGAAAGAAGCTCCTGCTCCAAAATCCACACCTTCTGAAGTTTGCAGCTGAGCACACGGACAAAAAAAAACCTTCTGGAGGAAAGTTGACAAAGATTGAGTTGTTTGGCCACAATGAGCAGAGGCACAGAGGAACCCTGTAGCAGCTGTTCAGCATGGTGGTGTAACATCTCACTCTGGGGCTGTTTTACTGCCAGAGGAACCGCTGCACTGCACAAAGTGGAGGGAATAATGAAGAATTCTTCAGCAGAACCTCAAACCATCAGCTAAAACAAGTCCTGACCTCAACCCTGTCGAAAATATGAGGACCGTGCTTAAAAGTCGGGTCCCTGCCAGAAAACACACACATTTAACTGAACTCTGCCAATTCCGCCAAGAAGAGCGGTCAAATAGCCAAGCAGAATCTCGCTGATGGCGTCTGGTCAAGGGGAAACTCGCTAAGGGACAGGTCACCAGATATTAGCCGTGCTGTATGTATGATTTTGACCCTGTGCTGATTTCATAACAGTAAAAATGAATGAAAACTTCTTGTGTTCACATGCTGTACATTCTTCCCCAGAAAAAGAACTGTTCAGTGAAATCGCTGCACGCTCGCCATTGCCATCGCACTCATGTCCGTGATGAATGGATGGAAACGTCTGACTGTATATATTGTATATATATTGTGAAAAATATGGCAAGTATATTTGATGTGAAGAAAGCTGATTTAAAATGTACAGTGAAAAAAAGTCATTTGAAAAGAGGACGAGAAGAATGCACCGCTACACCTAAAGCAGTTCAAGGCTCGGTAAGATACGTAGGGAAAAAATAAATAATGAAGATAAAGAAACAGGGAGAAAAGTTGGAACTCCAGAGCAGCATCCGCCCACGGGAGCAGGAACGGTTGCCACAGTAACGCTCTCATGCCAGGAAAGCACCTGCGTAGCGTTCCTGTTTTCACCTCTTTTTTTCCGGTAGGGAGAAAAAAACATTCTGTATGAACTCATTTCTGCCTTTCATAAGCGACAAGGCGGAATCAATCAAATGCGGAGCTAAAATAAACAACGGGATCATCATGATGCCGTTCCTGAATCAAAAATGAGAGGGGGAGAAGTGTGCGTGTGTGTGTGTGTGTGTGTGAGTGGTGAAAATGTTCCCGTGAGGAGTGTGTGCAGGTCGTGAGCGTTCACGTGACTCTGCGAGGCTCTGAAACGCACGTGCGGAGAGAGTGTGTGAAATAACGCGTGTGCGAGAACAATAAAGGATGGAGGACGAGTAACCGAGTGCGTGTGGGAATAGACACGCTTTAATCTCTGAAGAGTGCCTGAACACTTACTAGCGGAACCACAAGGGAGGAGTGTGTAATAAATAATCAATAAAATAAATAAGATATTGCTGTGTTGTGCTGTTACAGTAAAAGGATCAGCGATGATGAAGCGGAGTTCCTGTTTCCACGCTGAAGATTATTTTCCTACAGCGGCACGTTCAGAAACGCTCTACTCCTCTTACAGCGTATTTAAAAAGACGGACACTGGATATTTTTATCCGTTTATAGTTACATTTAATCTTGTGGGAAACAACTGAGAAAAAAGTGAGTTCCTGTTCTCACTTACGTTACAGCAACTGTCAGTCCTTCCTCATCATTAGGGTTCCAAATTAGAACCAAAATAACCAGCACCGGTTCTGCGATAACTCCGTTAAAAATAATGTATCGTTAACAAAACGGTCCAAAAACATCCAGTGCGAGAGCGGGACGATCTGCCGTGGTAGCTCGCTTCGCTCACCATGGCTAGCTCGCGCCAAAGTGATTTCAAAATTAAAGTCCCCGTGGCTCTCTCGCCAGAACACCAACCAGATTCCGAAATCAAACTTCCTGCGGCTCGCTAGCTGTAAACGGGATTTCAAAATAGAGGTATTTTAGAACGTGATCATTAAAAGCGGTATCTTCATTTTTCCACAGCTGTATATACTCATTAATTTGATTTTGTTTCGATATCTACATTTTTAATATGACTTATTTTTTTTCCCCTTTGGAATCGAAACGAGGAATCGATAAGAACCGGAATCTGAATCGGTAAAATTCAAACGACACTCGCTCCTTCTTTTTCACTCATCCTGTCTTTTTTCTCTCTCAACGTTAATAAAGCGAGCAAATAAATAAACTCGGATAACGGAACCATTCTTTACAGCCACGTTGAGCAGAAAAGCATCCAACAACACTTCAACGCTGTCAGCCAGGAACAGGACGCCGAGGCTGCGCTGGGCACGCAAAATGACCAGCGCTAAAGGTTGGAAAAGGACCAGGCGAGGTTTTCTATTTTTACTTATTTTGTTCTCCAAATGAAACTTTTCACAAACTTGTTTTCGTTTCGAAACTTTGGAAAAGCAGCCAACAAGTGCAGAGCAGGTGGGAACTTCTACAAGACAGTTGGAATAACAGCCCTGGTGGCGGCTCCTCATGACGCTCATGACAGAGCGCCAAGAGCTTCGCAAAGCTGTCATCAGAACTACTCTAAAGAATCGAAACTACACAATTACTATTTTTTTTTACTCGCTGCACGAGCTTCGGCGATAAAAGAGCCGTAAGCGTGTCCTTCCGCGGACGAGCAGACGTGGCGGGATGAAACGCTCCGTGTACGAAAAGCTTCGGCGTGTACAGGACGTGAAGCAGAAAATCGGAAAGAAGAAGAAAAACAACAACGGTAATGTTCATGTAAAAGTATTTTAATTTATACATGCTACCAACTGTGTAATTGATGTTTTCTTGCGATGAACTGCAGGAACTGGTATCAGTGTACACAACCCAAAATCCAACTAATTATCGAGAAGACTGCAAATTACGATGGCCCGAGGTGATCCGGGTTCCTGAAGCTATGCACGGGCTGGTAATGAACGACGGAAAACGATCCCGGTGCGCAGAAGAGTTGCTCTGCACCGAGGGTGCCAATAAAATATAAGTGGGCTCATTTTGAAAAGTGACAGGGAGTAAATAGTAAAATGGGCTCGAGCTCCTGTGAGCTCAAATAAAAGACATTTAATCACAATAAAAATAATACGCTTAATGTATAATGTATAAAGTCACTTAATGCTACAACTATGCAACTATGTGGAGCTGCAAAATACGCAGAAAGGGTGTGTGTGCATGTGTGTGTGTGTGTGAGTGCATTTAGAAAACCTAAAGGGTGTGTGTGTGTGTGTGTGTGTGTGTGTGTGAGTGTGTGTGTGAGTATTCACTACAGCAGTAACTGAGCAAAGCTTCACGGCACCTCGCAGAGTGCTGAAACACAGCAGGGGGTCGGAGGATGCCGAATTTGCTGGAGGGGCTGTTGTGAATGAGGCGGGTGCGTTTCGTAGTAACCTCCACTAAAAACTGGGTCATCGCTTCACACACACACACACACCCACCCACACGCACACACACACACACACACACACACGTACCCAGTATTGTGTCACCGGATTGGATCCCACTGGCTAAAAAAGACACAGAGAAAAATAGGTACAGCAATTTTTCTGGCAGAAAAAAAAAAAGTCGAATACGGCAGGATGGAAATTCTTACTTTCGAGATCTAGAGAAAGAGCGAGCGGATGCACAAAGAGGCATGTGGGGTTAATCCTTACCTCCAGCTAAAGGGTACACGGCCGGGCAAATACGTTATATATCAACCAAGGAAAATGTGTGTGTGCGTGTGTGTGTGTGTGTGTGTGTTTATTCTCTGTTTAATACACCGATGAATTGCATGTGCACTACAGCAAAATCTGCCTAAATGCCTTTAATATTAAAGGTCTCACGCCATGATTCATCTTTAATTACACAGCACTGGAATATTAATATATCGGCAGCCACGAGACAGATTGGCAGTCTGATCTGCGCACGGATCCGCACGGGTTTTTCTCAACGCGGAACAACGCAACGAATTATAATTTTATGATATGCGTAGTAAAATACATCAAATGTTATATTTAGGTTTGCTATCAAATTGCCGGTAGCCGTATTCCATTATCACGTGAACAACTAAGTCAATAAACGTGACGTTTTTATTCAAGGTCGACGCAAATGATTTAAATTAAGGAGGTTTTGTTTTGTTTTTTAATCCGTGAAAATCGCTTTAGAGAATGAAATAATTATTAAAGGTCAATGCAACACTTTTAGCCTCAAATAAGCTGTTAGTCAGAGGTTTTCGAATTTGGAACCTGCATTCGGTTCCCGACCCTATTCCGGACTACGCTTCCCAGAACGCACTGCGGCCTACAAACGTCGTCGTTGGGCAAAAGCTCTAAAACGCTGCGTGTCGACCACGCCCGGTCATGCTGTACGAGTGACCCGATGACGAGGCGGGAGTTCGCGTGAGGTTACACTTCGAACGCTGCTCTCAGTGCGGTTTGGGTTCAGGAGAAGTAGAGCGCCAGGCAGATTCTGTCACTGCAGCACAAGGGTGTAATAATGAAACAAAGCCAAATTAAATTGTCAAGACGTTATTGAATAAGAAATTACAGGGCACAAAGTAACGACCTGGTGAGCCGTGATAGACGGAGTCCTGACACGTTCAGAACACACACAGCACAGCGACAGGCATGCGCCGCTTAATGCCGCCACGTCGGTTAAGCAAAAACAACCAAACAACCACGCAAAGAGTGGTTTCCGTGGATGGGAGGCTGAAACGCACAGAAATAACAACGTCCTCAAAGATATATCGTATGGCATAGGACATACGGACAAGGCGCAAGGAATACGCACGAGCGCGGGAGTCTCAGGAGAGAAAATCGCACGCGTCTGTTCAAATAAAGGTGTGGTGCCGGGCATGGTGTGTTCTGGAGTCTAATGCGCTATACAGGACACACAGTGGCCCTGAGGTCTCAGAGAAGAGATTAAAGAAAAACCTTAAAGAAAAGTTTAAATCTATATCCGAGTAACTTAAGTAGAAGTAAGAGAAAGATTACTCGAACACACTCAGTGTGTAAACTGGTACAGGTTAGTGGTGGTGGGGGTCGAAATCACTGTCATAATAAAATAAAAGGTGACAGAAATGATTTAAAATTGTATCATACGCATTATGTATTACGTAAAAAAAAAAAAAAAAAGAAAAAAGAAAAAGGATGCAGAGCGATTGTTCCCATGTCAGAGTTAATGATGCTCCTGTAACAGCACAGCCTCAACAATGGCAATTTTCAGGCTTTAGAAAATGAAATTTTTAGGACATGTCGTACTTAAAAAGAATAAATAAAAAAGAGAATCTGTTATAACCGATATAGAACAACCGGGAGCTCTTGAGGTTAATAAGAAAAAAACTAAATAAAACAAAACAAACGAAAAACGGACGAACGTCTTCACTTCGACTGTCACACACGCGCTGCGTATCTTTTTTACAGATTAGTACAAACCCTGTAAGCAGGACTACACTAACAGCTGCCACTGGAGAAAAGTAATCGATACCTCCTGACCAATCAGAATCAGGAATTCGACAGAGCCGTGTTACAAATCATCCGTCTGATGAACTAAAAACAGTCTGAGTTTAATGTGACTCGGTGCTGCAGTCAGACACACCGCTGTAGATGTAGCGTCATCAGTTACAGGATGCGTCCTGTACCTTTAACATCACGCTCGTGTTATTTTTATTTCCTGTACACGCTGACTCAGATTCACGCCGAATTCCTCCCTTTAATACGCAAAACGCTTGGCATCCGAAATGTCCTCGACTGGTAACCAGACGCTTGCACATTCATTCAATCACCAACACAGCAAATGTAAGCCTTTTTCTTAAAGCATGCAAAGTGTGAAGTGTATGAATGAAAAAAAAAAATATATATATATCTGGAAAAAATAAAAAAAATTTCTGCTTGAGAGCTAAAAGGCAGAAAGACCTATCGTTATTATTCTTTTTTTTTTTTTTTTTTAAACCAAATGCATGCAACAAATAACAAATCCACCAAATGGCTGTACCTAAAAATAAAAAGAAAAAAAAAAAGAAAAATGTAGGCCTGCTGTTAAATACAACACCCTGATCTCCAGCGGTGTGCAGGAGCAACAGGAACACGGTCTCTCATTAAAAACCTCGCAACTGAAGGCAGGCAGGAGAAAAGTGGGTTACACGGAAAGACGTAGCAGGAAACAAGCGAGAGAGGGAGAGAGAGGGAGAAAGAGGGAAGGATGGAGTGAGGAGTGAGTGTGAAAGTTAAGTAGACTTTCTGCCGTCTCTCTGCAGGCCACGCAGCAGGCCATGCCGTCCCATGCAGCTCGGCTAATCAAACTTTCCAATTAGTGCTCATGAGGCCTGCAGCAGCTGACATTAAAACCGACATAAAAAGCAAGCCATGCATGGACTCTCCGATTCGTACTCTTTACCTCCATTTGCCCACTGAGAGAAAGAGAGAGACAGAGAGACACAGAGAGCGAGAGAGAGAGAAAGAGAATGCCACAATGCTAAAAAAAATAGACTTTCTCTTTTTTATCTCTTTTCTTATTTTCCCCCTCTCTCCCTTTCCCTCTCTCTCTGTCCTTTCAGTGTGACCAGCCAATGTTAGGAAATAGCTCTCCCGCGAGAAGACCTGCCGAGTGTCACACGCTCTTCTGTACCCGAGTGCCGGCGTGTCCCCGAGGATGGGAGCAGAGTGGACATGTACAGATGGAGAAGAGAGAGAGAGAGAGAGAGAGCGAGAGAGACAGACAGAGAAGGTAACGGATGACACTCTCATTGATAAATGATGAGGAGCAGTGACGGGATTGAGTGAAGCCACTAACTGGGAACAGCCATTTTTCACTAGAGAGAGAGAGAGAGAGAGAGAGAGAGAGAAATAAGGAGGATGAAATGATCCCAAAAAATGGTAAAATCCTGTATGTAGACAAGTCATGCTAAATGGCCATCAAACTGGCCGTGCAGTACGACACTGCTATAAATGGCAGCATTGAGAGACAGAGAGCACACACACACACACACACACGCACACACACTTATCTCTAAAGCACCATTAGCTACCACACTGTTGTGTACCTGTGTGAGCTCCTACTGTGGTCTTAATTAGCTTGATTGATTGGACGTATTAATTAAAGCCCATCCTGAATAAATCATGGCCAGACGGTCGGGTGGCATAAATTATTTGTGCCATAAATTCGCTGCCACGTTCGTCTCCAAGTAAGACCTAAAGCCCGGGGTCACCTTGGAAACCTGTAAGAAGTCATTTTCACATCTAAAACACACACTCCTATGGCGTCAGATAGCAGAGAGAATTCTTAATAAAACTAAATGTGAGTGTGGAAGAAATTCGAGATGGTTAGTAAGTAATGTAGTAAAATCAGGTGGACGGTTTGCCAGCGTCACGGGTTTTCCAAGATGGCCGCCTAGCGTTGTACAACACACGCAAAAACGTTAGGCTCCGCCTCCCAAATATTTGACTGACAGCTGGTGGATGATCATAAACTTCTACACCATAGTTAAATGGGTAAGAACCGAATGCAGATATTTTATAAAACAAACAAAGAAACGTACATTTAAAAATGAGATTCTGAGTTTTGACAGGATGATACGAGGACTTGTAGCCACATCGGGTGTTTCTGGAAGGAGTCTCCCGTGTCTGAGGTAAAGCTGCCACTTCAGACATCTCAGGACCAAAGAGTTTACGCTTATTTTGCGGTTTCTCAGTTTTGTCTTGAGGGATGTACACACAGGAAGCGATTCGCTCCTCACCCACCGCTTTGTTGCTGACAGCTGGTAGCTAGCGGACGTTGCAGGCTCTGGTTGCCTAGGCAACCGCCTTATATATTTATTGGTCATTCACCGGTATCCTTCGCTCCCATTGGTAGTCACCTCAAAGATGAGATTCGTTTAACTCCTGCGCACTAACTTTCAGCAGCAGATATTTCACCTGTCACTCCTGCAAGTCGCTGAATCGCATTGATATTGACAGTTCATTGAACTTCCTGTGTGTGTATGGCCTTTTACTAATAACAAGAGAAGAAGAATAAAAGAGATGCTTGTGATGGAACGAATGTTTTTACGTAAACAATATAACGCAAACAGGAACTACAGTAAGGTCCGTAAGTATTTGGACACTGACGCAATTTTCATGTTTTTTGCTCTGTGCATCACCATAATGGATTTCAAGATGTCACTGAAGTGTAGAATTTCAGCTTTAATTCAAGGGGTTTAACAAAAATATTGCATTAACCACTGAGGGATTACAGTCATTTATTATAGCCCTTCCACTTTCACAGGCTCAAAATTAATTCCACAACTGACTGATAAGCAGTTTCATGGACAGTTATGGCCTGTTTCCTCGTTATTCCATGACAAATTAAAGAGGTAAAAGGTCTGGAGATGGCTCCAAGTGTTCATTTTGCATTTGGAAGCTGTTCGTGGGAACTCTCCATACGCAGCCCTGGTGGTGTGGTGCGGTGGTGCACAGGGGCAAAAACACAAAACGTCCAAATACTTATGAACCAAACTGTGACTTCTTTCTCTGACGCGCCACAACATTACATGGATCAAAAGTATGACGTGCCTTTCTTTAACATTGTAATCGATGGCAAATTGTTGCAGTATAAGAGGAATAAAACACTTTTTAGGGATTTCCGGAAAATGATCAACTTTGGCTTTCATCGATTATTTTCCTATATCAGCAGCGTTTTATTCCTAACGTGTTCCGGAGCCAGTTATGAGTAAATCTTTAATGTGTGTTAGGATTTAACATAAAAAATATGGCAAAACTGTAATTGCATATTAATAATAATAATGAGAAGAAGAAGAAGAAAAGAAAAATCAGCAGAAGAAGACGTTCCTGTGGATTTTCTCCAAGAGATAAACACCAGACGTGGCTCAGGATTTTGTAAATTTAGGTGTCATTAGGTGACCGTAAGCGTGGCATCGATAAAATACGTCGATACGTCTCGGCCTGCGTGTATCTGCTCACGTCCTCCATTTTGCGTCGCGCTGAAGTGCATCACTCTGCACGTGCAATTTGGACTGGATTGAATCTGATAATGACAAACTGCGCATCTCGACACAACGGGACCTCAGAAATCACTAGGAGTTTTTTTTTTCTTTCTTTTTTTGGCTGCTAATGATAAGAAGTCAAACAGTTTCTGTTTTAAACTTGAAAAGGAGACGGAGACAGAAAGACGGGGATGTCACGCCTTTAGCTCATTACGGGAGGAAAATGTAAGGCCTGTGTGGGCATCGATGTTTCTTTGTACACTTCTGAGGATTCAGAGCTCTGAAAGACACGCACAGGGGATTTGAAGTGATCTAGTGCTTAGTGGAAGAGGAATAATGACCGCCGCTGACCCTCGTTCTCCTTTCTTCTTTCGCTGAAATGAAGGGATTTCTTCACCTTTACAGTTCAGTGGCCACCGCATCGCTTCCGTATCAGCCGGGGTGGAAACGCATCAAACGTGAAGATAAAAAAAAAATTACACAGGAAGAGGAAATGTGAAACACAAAGCAGCTAGGGAGTAGGGATGCTTACAAATAAATTATTAAAAAAAAATAAAAAAAATAAATAAAAATATCAGTGTTCAACACACGCAGAGACGCACACACTTGCGCACAAAGTCGCAGCACGAGCAGAGCGTCCACAGATCCAAGGATGCTTGGGAACGGGTGTATCAACCACGTCCTTTATTCATTCTGTCCTTACATGCAAAACATTTGCAGCCGGGTGTTGGAAAGTTCCAGCTGTGAGTCGCGTGTATGTGTGTTAAGCGTTTTCCGGCACCAACTCCCAGCATGCCGTGCGCCCGCTAACATCCGTGAGTGAACGCGTTAGCTGGAATGCACCACGTCTTCTCCGTTATCCGGGTCAAATCATGTTTTAATATAATCGACCCTCTGATCCGAATATATTACAAAGTGGATTACACGGAGGTGAGTACGGTACGAGCCTTGAGAGATGATGTAATTAAACCCAACACACACACACACACACACACACACTTTCTAGTACTCCTAGAGTTTCAAGAACTCCTAGTGCTTGTTCTCGCTTATGTTACAGCAGCTATAAATGGTCGTGCCTTCAAAAAGACCTTCAAAATGCTCCCACTGGAGACTCCCTAAATAAAGTTGCCTAAATGTTTCTCCTTATAGAAAACACTGATTATATGATGTTCTCAACACTGGTAAATAACATTTTTAAAACACAAACACTTCATAATTATGATTTCAAGTCCACAAAAGATGATGTGAATGCAAGAGACCCACTGCGGTTTGCCTGCCCCAGGACTAAGGAAGATCTCTCATGCTTCGTAGCACTATAACGCTGCCAGACAATAAAAAGCGTTCCACTAGGCTATTATTTGTGGATTACAGCTTAGCATTCAATACTCACATCCCATCCAAACTCATCACAAAGCTGCTCGATCTGGGAATCAGCAATTCCCTCAACAACTGGATTCTTGACTTTCTTACTGCGAGACCAATGTGTGTGCAAATCGACAGCAATCTCTCTTCCACACCGATTCTCCATACAGATGGGAATTCCGCAAGGCGTCATGCTGAGCCCGCTGCTGCTTTTCGGATATACGCTATACGGCACGGCACCTGAGCATCATACCCGAAAGTGGGGTTCTTCTCCAAACTGTTACCACAAAGTTGGAAGCACACAATACCTTACAGTTTCCCTTCACGGGAACCAAGAGGCCCAAACCTGTTCCAGCATGACGATGCCCTTGTCCACAAAGCAGATCCATGAAGACATGGTGTGATAAAGTATCTTATCTTATCCACACTGCACAGGCTTCTGATCAAATTTCGCACAGGTTATAAAATACTACTGCTGACCTATAAAGCACTGAACGGTCTCGCACCTCAGTACCTGAGCGAACTTCTGGTCCTTTATGACCCCCCACGCCTACTTAGATCAAA
>JAQQZX010000039.1:3847816-3873386 GCA_030068355.1 Notoglanidium maculatum | reverse complement strand
ACTAAGTAAAGAGAAACAACAGTCCAGCATTATCCAGTCTCTTTTAAAGTCATAAAAATAAAGAAAAACATTGAATTAGAAGCTGTGTCCAAACTTTCGACTGGTAGTGTAGATATATATATATATATAGAGTTAAAGCAGTTTACTTTTGTTTCAACAACCTCTTTTGCCCTTGGTTTGTTACATTATTTCAGTTGTATTTTGCTCTCTGCTGCACGCTGCTGTGTTTTGCTCATTGTTTTGGCAGCAGTTTTGCATAACTACATATTTTAAAGCCACAGCTGGTATTACAGCATTAACCCAGATGAAGAGGCTCTAGCTCTGCAGTCTCTCAAACCGAAATCATCATAAATCCTAATAAATCGTCTGCGTAGTCTCTATAGCCCGCAAGTCTCCGCCCACAATATCACTGTAACCAATCAGAGCGCACCAGTTCCGAAGTTTACACCATCTCTAACAGAATCTACATTTGGGGTTGTTTGATTCTGTGCATCAGTCATTGTATTTGATAATGTGCCAGGTATGTACTGAGTAGTACTGTGTTAATCTGAGGCCAACGCTCAATAAAAAAAGAACATTTTTTAATACTTGTACCGTTAACCTGGAACATGTGTAGAACATGCTAAAAATAATAATTTAAGCTGTGGCCTCAACACACACGTGTCAAGTGGCTGAGAAATCCTTTTTGAGAACGTCTGAAATGCTTGTTTGTGTTTGGATTAGCCTCCTGTCAGACATTTTATAGACGCTCGACAGGTCTTCTAAAACTCCTTCTCTTGGCCTGGCTCCGAGGTTCATGTGCAGTTGCTTGCTTGACATGTCGGCGAGCCGGTCGGTCTTCAGCTATTTCATAGTTCTGCGAGGAGCCAGGAAGGGGTGTGAAACAAACGACAGAGAAGAACGAACGAACGAGAGTCAGTGCACTAGTTCCTGTAGACAGTAGAACGACAAAGAGTCAAATGAACGAATCGCTGATCGGTTCAGTTTCAGTTTGTTCGTTTGGCTGCCATTTGTAAAGACGCGACAGGATAACGCAAAAGGAATTCATTGCACCACACTTCATTTGTTCGACAAATACGGTCCAACTGTTCACTCCGAGTAAACAGAGTACACAATTACGCTGCACTCGCACTAGTCTCACGGTGACTACAGTCATCTCTGATGAGCAGTTTCCAAAAACAATTTAAAAACCGAAACCAATCCAGTGCTGCATGAAGGCATACGTCTCAAAAGTACGGGTGCTTACCTAATAAGAAAAGATCACATACAGAAAAAGAAACATCGGTTCATTCATTTATTTGCTTTATTACTTCTCATCGTATGTGCATTTTTCTCTAAATTTAATTGGTTTTATTTTCTAGCTTTTGAAATTCTTAGTATCAAGTACGTTTTTACATTACCTCCGTACAGCACTTTGGTCAACAAAAGTCGTTTTTTAAAGTTGCTCTAAAAATCTCCATCCATACTAACATGCATGAATATGCACATCACGTGACCATTCACGTACACTGGTATAAGCAGGAGGCAGATTGTAAGTTGGTGGCTTAGTTGCAGATCCTTTGAATAATAGCTTGCCTTGTATTGCCTAGTACGATGAAATGCAGAATTTAACTGATTAACAGCTGCTAGCAAAGACAACAAGGTCTTTACAGCAACGCTTGTAATTCATTACCCTCTGAAAAGGGTCACGTGACAGGGGCGTGACAAACAGGTACAGATACATCGCGACTAATAAGATCGGAAGCGAATGTGTGAGTCTGCGTCATCGTTTCCAAAAGCCCCCGTTTTCCCTTGTTCACGTTAAGACGTTTTGAAACTAAAACGGGGCCAGAAGCATTTTCGAAGCTCTCCGTTTCAGGGGCTTGAAAACTCCGTAATAGTGCGGACGCCAGGTGTACATGTAGCAAAAGTGATGCGTTTTAAAACTAGAACGTATGAGTCTAGACATAGCCTAAGGGTGGTGGATCTGGAATTTATCCCCAGAAACCCTAGGTGTGAGAATACATCTGTACTATCTCAGGCCACCACACACACACACACACACACACACACACACACACACACACACACACACACACACGTCTAGGGGCAATTTTCAGTCACAGATCCACCTACCAGCATTGAATCAGACCCGGAGCTATGGGGCAGCAATGGCCACAAACATCTTTTACGGAAATGATTCTGTCTAACATCCATTTTACTCACTCGAGATGATCTTGTTTCTCTGGACCAGAGGAAATTGAGGCCCATTTTAAAGGAAAAGTGGCGTGGGAGTGGGAGGTTTCCACTCTTTTTTTCCCGTAATTCTTTCTGAAAGACTCCAGGCCTCCAGATGTGTATTCTCTTTGTGAATGTACACACACATCAGCTAGAACGGAACAGAAATATGGCATTGAGACAAAGATACAAACACTCAGGAGCGAGTGAGGAGATCGTCAGCCTGAGATTACCTACTACTGCCTGTTCCTCCATGAGAACAAAGAGGAGGACACTGATGAGGAATGAGACAGCTCCAATATCTGGGCCAGTTCAGAAGATGGATGAGATGAAATCTCTCTCTCTCACACACACACACACACACACACACACACACACACACACACACACAGACTCTTGTATACACACACACAACACATTCAGGTCTTTATACCCTTAGGACAAATAAAGAAGAGAAATCACTTAAATGACTAAAATAGTCAAAAACTGTATATCAAGATGCTAAAAAAGATATTAGTTCACATGCATGCATCTCCAACCTCTTTTCCAACTCGTTTAAACACACACTGTGCAGAACACAAAGTTACAATGCCTAAATACAAAGACGGGACATTTTTCCAGCAGAGCAGGAGCGTGCGACTGAATCAGTGGTCGCTTCCTCGTCGACGTTAGCATGAAGAGAGATCGATGAGGCTTGTGTCGAAATGCCGAGAGCGGTTTGTACTTTAGGTGATGAGACCGAGGCTGAGGAGGACGATGCTGATGGTCAAAGTGAGAACTCATTTCCTGTTATAATTAAGCAGCGAGTAGATCAGGTTATAAATATAGAGGTAGAAACTGTAGCTTCTCGGCGGAATTATAATTTAAAGGTTTAAATGTGATTTTCTCTGAATTTATTTTGGATTTTGAAATGCTAGAATTTTACTTCTGGTTGAAAAACATTTATGTTTGGGAAAGCTCAGCAAACACTTCCATTGGATTAAAGTCAGGACTTTGACTTGGCCATTCCAAAACATTAACTTTATTCTTCTTTAACCATTCTTTGGTAGAGCGACTTGTGTGCTCAGGGTCGTTGTCTTGCTTCATGACCCACCTTCTCTTGAGATTCAGTTCACAGACAGACGTCCTGACATTTTCCTTTAGAATTCTCTGATACAATTCAGATTCATTGTTCCATCGACGAAGGCAAGCCGTCCTGGCCCAGATGCAGCAGAACAGGCCCAAACCATGATACTGCCACCGCCATGTTTCACAGATGGGAGAAGGTTCTTATGCTGGAACGCTGCATATGTTTTCCTTTCTCCAAACTTCTTATTTAAACCTAAAAGTTCTATTTTGGTCTCATCCACTTTTTTCAATAGCCTTCTGGCTCGTCCACGTGATCTTTAGCAAACTGCAGGCTGGCAGCAATGTTCTTTCTGGAGCGCAGTAGCTCTCTTCTTGCAACCTGCCATGCACACCACTGTTGTTCTGTGTTCTCCTGATGGTGGACTCATGACCATTAACATTAGCCAATGAGAAAGAGGCCTTTAGTTGCTTAAAAGTTACCCTGGGTTCCTTTAAGACCTAGTGGCTGTTACACACCTCGCTCTTAGAATGATCACTGTTGGTCTCAAACTCTTTAAATAAAACAGGGGGGCACAAAAACAGCCGGTTGTCGTCCCATTGATTGAAACCGCCTGACTCTAATTCCACCTTCAAATGAACTGCTAATCCTAGAGCTTCACATACTTTTGCAACTCACGGACATGTAATATTGAATCATGGGTTAGGGTTAGGGGTTAGCGAAAGGGTTCACAAGCTTCCAAGCACCACTGTAATGTAACACTAAACCCTGGGAGATGTTTAAATCTATCTGCTTTCATGGGATGGACATGGTGGTGCGTGTGAGTGCGTCAGCTCCTCCGAGTCTAACTAAAACGGTGCTAATCATTGTTTTGAACCATAGAAATCTTATCATCCATATGCGTTCTAAACACTCACGTTCAGGTTTGCCTCATGCTGCATTTATGATGGTGTGCCTGTTTATTGTACCACTTCTACTTACACGGAGTGTATTTGTCATCTCGTATCTTGTTGTCTATTTGCGCTGGAATTTAAACTGCATGTTTTCCCGTGATTATCTTGTACTGCACCGTTGTCACCAAGGCCTTAGAGGACAATTACATTCCACGGTATACTTGGATATAGCTAGGAAGACAATAAATCTCTCTCCCTTTCTCTTTTTCTCTCTCTTCTTCCACCATACTACCGCCTCCCTAAAATATATTCGAATTAAATCCGGATCCTGAATACAACCTGCACTAAAGAGCTGCTTTTTTGCAAATCCGTTGAGGGGAACATTTACATAAGTGTTTCTTAAAATAAATGTTCTGGAGCGGGTGGAAGTGTTTCCTACTCTTGACAAGTTTGCCTATTTATGAAGCAAATGCACGCATTTAATAAAAGTTCTAGGCAAAATGTTCACGATGCGTGATTTTTCAATTAGTTTTTAAAGCTCTTGTGACAAGTGTGTTTTGTTCTGATGACTCTGTTAAGCGTTTCTGAGGACAAGGAACTTTTGTTCTGAGAACTTCGCTAAATGGATTGAGATGGAAAAAGAGAGAGAGAAAAAAAAAAAAATATATATATATATATATATGTATATATATATATAAATAAATAAATAAATAAATAAGCAGTATGTACATTGGCTGTGTGCAGCAGTGGGCTTTATTGCTGGCCTAAAGCAGCTCCTAATTGAAAGGTAGCTATAAAACCTGCAGGTGTCCAGCCCTCGGTGCCTCTAATTGGCAGCCTGGAAAGGCGACTGAGCGGAGAAGAGAAGTGCTGGGACGCACACCTCTGTGGAAAAAAACCCTACGGAGACATAGACTTGCACTAAAAAGGTCCATTTTCTATAATATCACCACGGCTTGCTGTGTCCTTGGTGGTGCATTATTGGCCTGTGCAGTGCTGGAGCACTGCTACTAAAAATCATTTCTGTGCTAATGACAGAAAAAATAATTCAATCCTGCATGTGGCATTAGCCTACTGAAAGATCCGCTTGCTGTATGAGGCAGGGGTTCGCACTGAGCACCGGGGCCTGATTGAGCAATCATTTGCCCTCCATGTATATTTTATACAGGGATTATCGAGTGTTTTGTAAGGCTTATATATTTTAGTTGTTTAAGTATGCAGGAAAAATCCCCTATTCAACAACAAGACGTGCTTGGAAAAGGCCAAAAGTAAAAAAGAAAAAACAAACAAGACAACAGACTAGTGCAAAAAGCCTTGAAACACTGTTTTACACTAAAGCAGGGTCAGTACTGGTGCCAGAAGCGGCGGTGGTTCGGAAAAGCAGTGAACCGTTTAAGAAGTGGCTCGTGTTCTTAGAAAACGGAATGCAGAAATGTTCGGATGTACGAGTTTCCTAACGCAGCCTGATCTTCCGGCTTGGGGAACATGTTGCATCATTCAAGGTCTTGCATGATTATGCTTTGATTGCATTTTGTTCTAAACATGTAGCTGCTCAAAAAGTAGTTTTGTTAACTTTAGCATTAGTCATGTATCCCCTGACGGGTTCTTGTAAATACCAGTAATGCAACTGTTTCTTTTCTTTTGAGAGTTTTCTTCGTTTTGCCTTGATTGTTCGCGTATTCTTCTGACACTAGTGTAAATAATGTCTTGAGTTGGTTATTTGTTATGGTTATAATATGACAATCCTCGAGCTCACATGTCCAGCATCAGCTTTTTGGCTCGTCCGTGACGGAAAATCACAGAGCGCAGACAACATGTCCGAGGAGGAAAAAAAAGTGGGCCAAGTGGCGTTTCTCAGATTACTAATTGTTTTTTTATGTCTTCCGTAATCAAAATGATACAGCCAAGAGACCCAGTGAGCCTGCATCCACCAGCCCGGGTGACTGCATTCAAAGTTATAAACCAAACGGAGCTTGGGATCGGCGTCGGTTTTACAGAGTAGGTGTGTACGTCTTGGGACTTTTTTGACATTCATACCTAAATAAATGCGATTATAAAGCCAATAGAGAGCTGATTCTGCCGCAATTGTATTGCAATCCAGTGCGTGTTGCAATCATTTTCTTATAGGATGCCAAAAGAAAAACAAACAAACAAACAAACAAACAAACTGAACAACTTTTCCATTAGACTCCCTCATTCTGCCACCTACTCTTACACTCTGGCGTCTGAAGTTAACAGATTTGCCGTAACTCAATACAGAGCACATGGCCCTGAGCGACTCGAATGCGCTTGTGATTTGTAGGGAACAGGTCCGTGTGTGTGCCTTGCTCTTCTCATCCTTGGCCTTAACTCTTGTCTTTTTGAGCAGACCTGAATCAGCAGCTTGATCTCCAGAGGAAACGAGGCATTCGGTTTTTCTCCGCCGGCTGGTTTGTCCTCTCGCGGGCCTGAGAGGCAGCAGTGAGAATCGGATCGATCTGCGCAGTCAATTAGTGCACTAATGTTTTAATCAATGGTCCTGTAAAAGTATGACAGGAGGCCATCATTAACTGGCTGTAAATTTATGACAAACGCCGGTGGTGTAACTGGGAATTAGTAAACAGTGCGTATGATAAAGAAAGGTTCTCGCGCTCTCTCTCGGATCGATAAAATCGATCAGGCCCCCAGCATTAAATAAGCCTCAGATGCAGGAATTGTCGTCGGCTGATATTACCTCGTTCCCTGAGCCGTGTCGCTTATGCCTCGGTTATTTGATTCTATGTAACTGCTTTTCCTTTTTTCCCCCCTTGATAATTACAGGTTTATCAAAAGCCTGCTGGAATAAATATCTCAAGATTAAGTCAAGCCGTCAACACACAGGGCGCGCTGACGGATAGCAAATGTGACATGACAAGTCGCTAATGGGGACTGAGACAACAGAAAGACATGGAGTCATTACGCAACCGTGCAGCAGAAATATGAATATTTACAGCAACGTCTGGCTGCCGACTGTACGCGAGGACACCGTGGAGCCATTTGTGACAGCGTTATTGTAATGTTAGCGCCTAATAAACCCATCAAGTGACATGTAGGCATGCAGATATTAAATACTGCTTGAGTTCTTGCAGCACGCACATGTAGTAAAGTTAAAGGATTAACTTTGTGATAAGGATTCATGCATTGCTGCCTTCGAGTAATATGAAATAAGAAATGTCGGAAAAAGCTATTTTTAAACTGCCTTTTGAGTGCACAAAACATCCAAAAATGTTGCTTACCCAAGCACCTTCCTCTGCAACATAACCTGCGTTTGTGCTGAATGTTGTGCTATAGTGTAGCTAATTATCACTGCATGCCATATTGACAAGATTCACAAAACAATAGATACACCGTAATTCAGTTTACATTGTGAGGAGATTTCTGTGATGAATAAAAATCCATTTTTAAGAGCACTTTTGACGTTCTGTTTCAATTGAAACTGGTTTTGACCAAATAAAAGCGCATCATTCTGTTAACGTGCAGACATTTTCAGCTGTGGTGTGACTTCAGGGAACGACATATTTTTGAAGACGCTGATGTCTACAGTTCCAAGATAAGCACCTGATTAGCCCTTTTCCCCGGAATCGGAAACACATCTCCACCAGGTAATAGAGCATCTGGTCTAACGATAAGTATCGCTACAGTCTCTCAAGAAGCACATCATTTAAATACAAAAAGAAAATCATGAAACTGTTCAGCAGCCATGTCACTTCCTTTGCTTCTTACAATAGTCGACCACAAAACGGTAGAACTTACAGGATAGTCCGAGCTAGTTAATGGACAATGCCACCCTTTCAGCATCAATCCACAGGCAGGTTAACGTTATGTAAATGATTCTTTCTGACTGCAGGCCAAGGTGCTTCCTTTGCGAATAACAGCATTTCTCCCTTCAGCTCTCTTGATAGCTCTCACCCAATTACTTCTTTGGTTCTCGTCGATTGAAAATTCATAAAAAATAATTATAGCTGTTTGGGATTTGAGTTTGTACACCAAGGCATACCAAAGAATTTGTTGTTGTTGGATTGCACCATTGTCTGTATACATCGACTGTTGTCACGGCGAATAATTTACTCGGTCAAGGTAACAACGGAAGTGTGAAACCCAGAAATGGTCCAAGCTCCAACACAGTCAGAATGGAGAAGAGTTACAGTAAACTGTTCCGCATATAATCAGGAGATCGTGAATTTGAAGCCTGACGATGCTACAGCCATATGTGGCCTGATGCGAAGGTTCGAAAGGACGGCATACTTTCTCTTGCGTATGTGGAAGAAGGCAGACAGCACTTTGGTCCGAGTGTGTTCTATTGCCTTGTGATGCAGCATGAGAGGAATTTGAAAGGATGAGCTTGGTGCCTCAGAGGAAGTAAGCATTAGCCCTCAGCCTTTCCGGTTGCTAGCTGGTGGTACGATAGGGCATAGCTGGCTAGTGGGTGGGGTGAAGAGGAAGAGTTCATTCAAATGTAATAGTGTTATCTGTTTTGGTAAATCCTGGCTTATAACAGCACCCACTGAGTAGACAGGGTTAAGGAGCTTTGCTTGGGGTTCCCAAAGTGGCAGCCTGACAGAGCTGGGGTTTGAACTTAGAACCTTCTGATGAGTAGCCAGGAACCTTAACCACTGAGACCCCCCCCCCACCACTTCTTTTTTTACAGCACTGCATGAGGGAATAACCTTTTTAAGTGTATAGGATGCTTTCAGAGGCAAGTGTGCGACTGCAAATCGCTCCTGAAATCTACTTTACGTTTGCTATCGTTTCTCTGCTACGCCGACTTTGCGAAAGCGAGCCCCTAGAGCGGGCAGAGCGGCCTGAAATGTGAAGCTGGAAGGTGAAACCCAGCTGGTCCTTGACAACATCTGAGAAAGGGCATCACAGAGCAGAACAAGGAGACGGGAGAAAGTCTGTCCCCTGCCAAAGCCACTCCAAAGCGTCTGCAACAAAGATGTTTTCCATGCTCTTCTTTTGAACAGAGAGAGAAAAGAAGAGAACCTGAGAGAGGTTGGAGAGCAGAAGAAAGAAAGGCATAAACAGCAGGGATATATGAGCAACATGCTGGAATTCTGAAATCGAATGTGCATGTATGAGTGGATCTGGGTCTTTGGGAAAGCTTGCTGGATGTTATATGAAGATATATCAAAAGCCTCTGGAGATGTACAGGACTTCATCCTGTGTTGGCCATCAACTTGTCTTTCGGTTTTCCAGCTTAGCTCTGCAGAAGCGTTTGCGATGGTCTCTTCTGTAAACATTTGTGCATAGCAACACAGTAAAGGCAAGGTAGAAATGAGAACTCCAAGCCACTTCTGTTGTAGGCTGTGGGTGTTATTTCATTTCATTTCATTTTACACACAGGTCAGGTGGTGTGCATCCACTACTTAAAGAATAAGTAAATGAAACAAGGCTAGCGCAGTCTCGCCTCGCCACGCATTATGGCTTTTATTAAGACATGAATCATAACAGAATTTAGATTTATATATACACTTGTATGGCTGTTTTTCATGATTATATTTCCTTCTATGCTTAATAGACATTTCAGATCACATTAAACTGCTTCTACGGTTTGCGATGAGAAATAAACAGCATGCGCCCGATGCAAATCACCTCATGCGGCGAAAGTCCGCGAGGCCGTCTGCTCATCCGGGACCCGGGATAATTAATGCATTATCACCCCAGCGTTCAATATCAGTCAAAGGCCAATAGTGAACTGACAGCGATACAGATATTTGAAGCAATTATGCCTTAATTGATGAAAGAAGAGAGACGGGCTTTTGTTCAGACAATCCTTGACTTTTCCAGCAATGCCAGGAACAGGAAAACTCAGGACTGTTGGCGCTTCAGCATCTGAAAAATTTAAAGACTGGGTGGATATTTTAAAATTCAATAAAGGCACACAGACTACAGTAACTAATTTCCAACTAGACACGTTTCTTATTTAAGTTTGTTTATGTTAGGTACCTCTTAGACATCTTCTTCATAGACCTGCCATTGAATATTGTATTTCCCCATGACTCAAATAAGATCGTAAATTCTATCAACAATAACACCAAATATTCAGTAGTCTCGTCCTTAGAGGGCAAGATTGGTTTGAGGTTTTGAAAAACTTAGCAATACAAATTAAACACGTGGTAAAAATATGATAAACTATTTTGAAGTGTTCAGTCTCCTGATATTTAACATTTATGGAAGGAGTCTCCAGTGTAAGCACTTTGTAGCATTCAGTACATCTTCTGTCACGTTTACCAGTGTGTCTTTTTAGACACACTTACTATACTTACTACGTTAAATAAATGCCCAACAACATCACTATGTAACTATAAACGGCCAAAAAGTGTAACGTCATTCATTACTAAAAAGAAATATATCATTGGCAAATGGCTAAAGAATTAGCACATTGGCAAAATGTGCTAGAAGAGAAATAAAACATCTTGGGATGTGATGTTATAGAAAAATAATCAACTGCTTGGGATGGTAACAGTGACTGCTTCTTGGCAACGCCGTGATGCTGATTATTCTCCTTTAACAGGAAGATTTTCACCCACATCTTTCTCAAAATCCATTACATGAAGTCTGGATTAAGCGTGTAACACCTGACTGAGGAATGTAATCATATCCACTGTGAGCCGTTTTTCTCCTCATCCTTCAGATGTTTGAAGATGAGTGGGAAAGAGAGAGATGGATTACACTGTTTGGAAATTGGAAGAATATTAGTTCAGGGCGAATAATGAGAAATTAGACCAGGCCATCGTCGTCTTCCCGAGAAATGAATGAGATGTTTAATGACCAGGACTTGATTTTAATGAGTCGGCATTAAAAATCTCATTCAACACAAAATGGTTGACAGACTCACATGCTGTTCGTGGGCGCATAAGCACACGAGCAAACACGCTCAATTATTAGCAATGCTCTCGTGGAGGAATTTCTCACTCCACTTTCCCTCACTCGTCCTCTGTCTCACTCTCCGTCTCGCTCCTTCCCCTTAGCGGAGCCCAGAAGTTTGGAGGATGGACAAAGGCGCCTTTTGAGAAGTCTTTATCAGCCCTTACTGGCTGTGAGCTCAGAGACCACCGCCTGCTGGTGCACTCAGCGTGGGCCTCGCATCACTCTCGTTCTTTGAAACGCTCCCTTTTTCTCGTTCCTTCATTCCTGCCTTTCTTCTTCAGTCCCTTGGTATGAGAAAATTTTTTTATATAGACCCAATAAAAAGGTGCTGAAAAAATAATAGTAATTAAAATAAAAAGTGAGCCTGAATCACCCAGCCTTTATGTTTTCTGGTTTTCTTCATCACTTTTTTAATCTGTCGTTCATGAACTGTGCCACGCTACGATGAGTCGACATCTCTCAAACGTTCGTGGCTGCCCGAAGGCACTGCCTCCGTGCCCCATTCATCCAGGGGCTAGGGAAAAAAATAGTGCAAGGGGAAAAAGGAGGAGGAGGGAGGATGAGTGGAAATGAAACGCTGTTGAAAGGATGAGGCGTTTGGAGAGGCTAATGGAGGAGTTCAGGCTTCACCACCCAACCTGCTATTGATTTTTGCTCCCAACGCAAGCCTCTCTCTCTCTCTCTCTCTCTCTCTCTCTCTCTCACTCGCTCTCTCTCTCTCTCTCTTAAAACAGCATGCTGTCTTTATTTCATTATTGCCGGGCGTAAACCCGCACGAGGCCTCTCTCTCATTTCAGTGATTAATCTGTGTTGGGAAAACACCCAAACTCCCATGCATTTTGCCCTTAATTAACAAATTGCAATATATTATTAACTTGTAGCGCGAAGAAGCTCTTCTGAATCATTTTCGCAGTGGGGGTTTCATCGAAGCCGCTAACTACGTTTTTTTTTTTTTTTTTTTTTGAAGACGAACGAATCTACTTGTTTGTTTCTAATTTGATTAAATTATACCGCCACTCAATTCTGATTAAATTATACCATCGTTAATGTAGCCATTATATTACAGGTGGAAGTAAATCGGATGCACGTGATTAATTCCGTTCTTTCTCAGAAGAGGAGGAAGCTGGTCTTAGAAACACTGAACGCACCATATGCAAGCGTAGAACAGACGGGGAAAAAGGTAACGCAGCAGTTTCGTCCTCCGTTGCCAAGACACGCAGTCGCCAACTCGCCATCTGCGAAGTGAGGCTTCCTTTTCAGAAACGTATGCAATATTTATCGATCCCAACTTCAGCGAACTAATTAGCCCCAATTAGTGCACTCATTGCTGTCAATGATAATGCACTCTCCCATTAAACCACTGTGCCTTTTGCACCCTAATTGCTGACCTCCTCTCCAAGCAGCTGCGGCCATCTTGCCCTGTTCACATGGAAATAGAGAGATGTTCTGGGCCAAAGTAGGTCTGGCGTGGTGGACTTGAAGAGCAGGACTGAGTATGGTGGTACAGGAGCACTAAGGGAGTCTTCTCATCCGGGTGAAAAAATAATAAAAAAAAATCTGACTACTACATAAAGTGATCTTTTCACACTGAACATACAGTGCCTCTCGCTGGATTAAAAGCTCACTACAGGCCCCATGAGATGGGCCATGCCATCTTCCAGTCGTTCATTTCAAGAGCTGACCAGGCTGAAAAGAAAATAAGACCCGATGAGTCGTAGAAGAGGAGGAGAAAAAGAGAGATCAACTGCAAGGACTGAGGAGAATTAAATTCTGAAACATCAGCAAGCAAATGTCAAGAGGGACAGTAATGAAGAGTCGTTCTCCTCTCCGGGGATCGTTGTTTCTTATAATTAACTCAGATGCAGAAAAAAAGGATCTGCATCAAAGAAAAATATGAAGTGGAACATGCTATTGTTCACACGAGAGGTGTATTATAGCATGAGAATAAAAGATCCTTGCTCGTGGAGAAGCGCTAAACTCTGGGCTGGAAATCAAAGCTGCTCGTAATGACTGAGGCGTCACACTGCTTCGGCATCAGATCAAACTGACGCTGTTACCGAATGCTCCATATGTAAGCTGCGAATCAGACTCAGGGTTCTAGATCCTCCACTAAGACTTTGTGATGAATACTTCTGAACCTCCAGCTTGACTAGAACAGGTAGCAAGGAGTATTTAAGGCGATTAAAAAAAAAGAGAGAAAAAAAAAAAAAAAGAAGTATGAGAACGACATCTATCACGTCACCCACCAAAGCTGAAATGTGTAAGAAACACTGCTCTCTCCGAAAGCCTTCGGCCACACCTTTAATTACCTTTTAAGTCTATTAATACTCATGCTTAGTGGCTTTGTGAGCCAATTACTCCGTCCTGACTAGTGACAGATCCTGCCACGACCCTGCTCGCGAGTCACCCACACTGCCGATAATTACACTCCCAGAACTTCCGAGTGTTAAAAAAGCACTCACGTCATATTCAACAGCCTGAAGCACCATGACCTCTCTCTGGCCAACAAGGATTTATGGACAGACACGGTGGTAACGCCTGTTGGTATTCTCTCGCTTTCTTTCGCTATCTCGGCAGACTCTGAGATGAGAGGTCTACAACAAAATCGTCGACAAAGTTCAACTCTTCAATATCCATGCAAATGCTGCTAATTCTGTTCATTAGCAGAACACACAGTGCTCATCTGCCAACACTGATGTACTTTACACTGACAGCAGACCTACCGAACACACTCACTGGAGGGGAAACGAAAAGCAAGAACGGTGAAGCCTTAATGCTTTTTAGCTGCAAGCAAGGCAGGAAGGTGTTGGTTAGACAGCTGTGTGAAGTCAGTAATCAGCAGTGTTTTAGCGGGTGTAGTAGAGCTCCATGCGCTGCCATGTTCCTGCTGGGGCACAGCACCATACGCCCACCTGCCGCTTAATTATGCCTCGAATCAATGCACCACGGTAACCTGGAGAAAGCAGACAAATGGCCACTCAGCTCGTCTTTCTACTGTGCGCAGTCTCCTCACAAAGCTTCACTTTTTTCCTGCTCAACCCCGTGAAACCTGCTCAATCCTTCCCCATCGCTCTTGTTATAGCTGAAGAAGTCCAGGTGAGTTGAGTATGCAAACATATGACACGCAGATACGCATGAATCACACGCACACACGCGCGTCTCCCGCATGGCACAGCATAGCTTGCTTCTAACGTATTTCTGAGCTGATCCAAGATGGCAGCTCCTGAGGTGCTTTTGTGCTTTCCGGGGTGTGTTGTTTGAGTTCAGTGGTTTTGCGCACTGCTGTGCTGGTTTTAACATTACAATGACAACCAAACTGCAACAGACTAGAAAAGAAGAGAAAAGAAATAAATCCAAACCTATAGCTGGAACGTCGCAGCAGTCATTAAGTCCCATGGTTGGGCTGCCTGCCAGACTTACACCTCCACTCTTTTTAAAACGACCGGGCACTGGGGAGATGCGAACACTTTCAAAAGCAAATCAAAGAACAGGAATAATACAGAAATACACATATTAACACTACAGAACAAAAGGCGTACTTTGACACAAACACAGCTGGCAAAGTGACATGCACAGTTTGCTGATTATATTTGAGCACAGCTAAAGAGGATATTAAATCAAATGTAGTAGACAGTTGAATGTAAAAAATACTAATAAGTAAAACTTTCTAGCCATTCAGAATATGGGATGAGCATATGGTTTCAGTTTAATGGCTACGCCATTGTAGTGCAATTTGGTTATTATTCCCCGAGTAGTAGACGTTCAGGTTTGGCTGAATCCCATCTGTTGGAAAACCAAGTATTAAAAAAAGCTTTTAGAGTAAAGAGTTGCTGTGCAGATAACCGGTTCTCAAAAAGCATTGGCCAAGACTAAATGATCACGCCAACTGCAGCATTTTCTTTAAAGGATCCCTTTTATAGATAAGGGCTCTCGATTGGGTTTCTATGACAAATCCCACCTCTCTTAGCACTTACTCAGCTGGGTTCTTCCCTTTCTTTGTTGTCTTAGCTGACCCTGATTTTTGTCAATGTGCTTATACCATTCGTCTTTCATTGGTGCAATGTCTGTGATGAGGGCAAAGTCCGGCGAAAGCTTTTTTCCCATAGTCAGGTATAGCTGGTGCCTGCAAGTGGACCTACAATGATACCTGAAAACTTTGCTATGGGGTTCACTGTAGAAAAAAGCTCTGGCTGTAAATAAGTCTTCAAACAAGACTACAGGAACACAGCATAAACAGTGCCCATTTCTAGAACCAAGGTTTCCTGTGTTATTGAGGCAATAGGCATGATTACATCAGGAGGAATACAGCTGTTGGCTGCATAGTGACTCCATAATCAGCATTAAGCCTTGGCCCTTGCTGTCTATAGTGTAAATGGGCAGCTTTTCAACTTGAAGTGGTTTATTTACTTGGGCAGAATTCATATCGCTCTCCAGGTCAAGGCTGCTTTTTGTGTCAAACTGAGCAATGAGATAGTTGTGGGTGGCGAGGACACTGGGGCGGTCTAGCGGGTGCCAGCGACTTAACCTGGTATGTTGCCAATCAACTGTGGTGGGTTTTGATATAAAAGAATGTGCTGGTAATTCAAATGTCTTGACACTATATGACCACAAAGTACCAGCAAACTTTGACCATTTATAACACCCCCACTTTCTGACGTTACATGATCGGGCTGTTTGTTGACAAGTACATCTGAAAAGCGGCTTTAGACCTGGCCCTTGCATTTAGATAAATAGAGTTGGATGGCCAGGCAGCTTTTCAACTTGGAGTGGTTTATTTGTTTTAGCCAGAAAGTCTTGCTGCGAACGAGGCAGTGCTAGGTGTCACACTGAGCAATGAGACAGTTTAGGATATCATTTAACACCAAAGTGTCCATGCTTTTGGGGCAGAAGTCATAGTCAGAATGTCTGTTTTGTGTAATTTACATCTGTAATCAGCATTAAGCTCTGGTCCTTCGTGGCTATAGACAGAGGGCTGGGGGGCCAGGCAGCTTTTCGGCTTAGAGTGGTTAATTAGGTTGAATTCTGTTCTAAACAAGACAGTGGTCCATGTCACAACTGAGCATTGAGACAGTTGTTAGCACCAAGGACACAGTTCAGCAAAGTCTTCATGTAAGTAGATGCGATGGTGCTAGGAAACTCTATGTTGGGCTTTAGTGCAGAAGAATGTGCTTGCACAGCAAATGCTTTGTTACTAGACCACATGAATACGATGTCCAAACAAACTTTGCCCATTTTGCGAGCATCATGTGCTGTTCGGGCAAAATTCATGCTCGTTTTTAACTGTTTCGTTCCGTTTACATTTGTACTCGGTATTAACCTCTGGTCCTTTGTGTCCATGGACGAGGGCCAGGTGGCTTTTCAGCTTAGAGCAGTTAGCGGTCTTGGGATGAAGTGGTATCCTGCTCCAAATATGACAGTGGAAACTCTGATAGGGTGTACTGTAGAAGCATTGCAGAAGCCTCTTTAAGAAAAGATGTTAAATATAGTTTAATCTTTTCTAATACTGAATTATTTTTCGGTGTTGGGGCCGGAGACAGGATTGGGTCATGCGGAATGTAGGTGCTTGGTGCCAAGTACATCTGTAATCAGCGGTAAACTCTGGTTCTTGGTACATTTACACAAATAGAGGTGGAGGGCCAGGCAGCTATTCAGCTTAGAGTGGTTTTCTGGCTGAGCCAAAAGTCTTGCTCTAAACAAGGCAGCAGTTAGTGTCACACTGAGCAGCGAGAAATTTGTGGTAGCGAGGATACAGTTCAGCTGTAGACAAATGTGCCTTGAAGAAAATGGTGGCCAAACAACTGTCGTGCTCTTAGGGCAGGAGTCAGGATTAACTGACCAGGTTCAATTGTCTGTCTGATCCTAGTTACATCTGTAATTAAGGTTCACCTTTAGCCTTTTCCATCTGCAGATGGAGTGTTAGAGGCCTGGATGTCTGCTCAGCTCAGAATGGTTTGTTTACTTGGGATGAAGTTGTAAAGACTATATTCTGCTCCCAACAGGGGAGTACCCAGTGTACCATTGAGCACAAGTTGTGAGTAGCATGGACTCACAGCAGTTCAGGGAAAAGTTTCCTATAATAATCTGGTCTGGAAACTCTGCACTAGGGTTTAGTGTAGAAGAATGCGCTGGTAATGCAAAAGTATTGCAAAAGTCGTGTCATATGCTGTTGAGGCAGAAGACATGACTGGGTCATACTGGAAATAGAGGGTCGGTGCCAAGTACATCTGTAATCAGCATTAATCTCTGGTCCTTTGTGGCAAAAGACAAACAGTGGTGGAGGTCCAGGCAGTTTTACAGCTCGGGGTAGTTTATTTGCTTGGGCTAAAGTCTGTTCTGAACAAGGCAGTGGTCTGAGTCATACAGAGCAAGCAGATAGTCCTGTGGCAAGGACACAGTTCAGCAAAGGCCTTCTAGCTATAATCAAGTCTGCCAGAAACTGGGTCTGGGAGGGTGCCAGGAAACTGGGGTTTACTCTAAAAGAATGCTTTCATACTTTAAGAACAGACAGTTCCAAAAATCACTGTCCACCAACCTGTCTGATGCTGTTTGGGCAACTCATGATCAAGTCAGATTGGATATACTGTTGGATGCCAAGGACATCTGTAATCAACATTAGGCAATCATCTTGTGTCTGTAAGCTAGAACAGTGTGGGAGGACTGGAATAGAAGTTTCTCACTGCTAAATCAACATTGTTTAATCATGCTTGCCAGAAAAGGTGCAATCTTCTTCAATCAGACTGCTATTTCAAGACAGCCTGGAGAGAGAGCAGTGACATCCACTTTTAGCCATTTTACTGAACATCTAATAACGATAATGCCCCCTAAGTAAGTGTCTTCAAAATGTTTTCAAGATAATACCACACATAGCATGTTTTACATATTCACATGTGCTTATGTTTTTGAGTTACAGATGCTTTGCCAACTCAGTACATGCATCGCACAAAGATTATTTTCACAACTAATTGAGAGACATTTTCTTTTCTTAGCTAATCAGAAAATGCCGTTGTCATTCATGTAGCTTATTTTAGCTTATAATTGCGTTAAAGGGAAAAAACAAAACAATGATACATTTATATGAAACTGAAGACATGAAAGATAGTGTGCAGCTCATACTTTCAGCAGACTGCAATGACCTTGCAATTAAAATGTGAACTTTACTTCTTAAGAGTAGCAGGCATTAACGTGCTGAAAAGCTACTAATAGTTGGACTTACGGAGATGTGACTGGATTATTATCATCGCTGATGTTTTAAAACTATTTAAATAAAATAAATATGGTGATTGGAATAAACACCATTATAAGGACATTAATCCGTGTATTTAGTATAATATATTTTTTACATATGTAATTTTTCATTTTAAATAAATAAAGCAATGGCGCAGACGTCTTTATAACCTCTGAAACACAGTGTTTCAGTGAAATGCAGGAAATCATGCATTACAATTTGAACAGCCAAAGTGTTATTGTGCTCCATCATTGGTTTCAAATCTCTCCAGGAAGAAGGAGCCAGGCTTTGAATGAAATAAGGGTTGAGAGGGGGGTGAAGCGTCTCAAAATGAAGTGAATAATATGAGAAGAGAGAGAGCGCGAGATAAATCTAGAGAGACCCGGTACTCTAAAGGCACGTGACATAAATGCCAGCTTTGAAGGACAGGTTCAGGGGCAATGTCTTTGGGGAAATGTGCAAATCACATGCATGGAGTCGATGACTGGTGGGAAGAAATCTTGAGCTTCTGTCCAACAAAA
Organism: Notoglanidium maculatum; assembly: GCA_030068355.1. Taxonomy (NCBI): domain Eukaryota; kingdom Metazoa; phylum Chordata; class Actinopteri; order Siluriformes; family Auchenoglanididae; genus Notoglanidium; species Notoglanidium maculatum. The sequence goes on along the minus strand of JAQQZX010000039.1, from coordinate 3,854,576 downwards.
ATAGAGAGAGACGGAGAGAGAGAGACTCAGCCATGCCACTTAGGAGAGGGAATGAATATTAATGTTACAATTGGAAACCATTCAAATTGTACGAGAGCGTTAATGCTGTCGCTGACACATAAGAGTGGACAGCGGTGAAAGCACGGAACACAAATCACGTTCGATCAGCTAACAGTAAGCTCTTTTTTCTTGCTATTTTTGAAGACTTATATACATGGAGTCCTAAGCCGCCGGTTTCATGCCCCGGCACGGAGCTGTCCACTAAGGAAATTGCCCCTGAGAGTCAATTCAAGCCATCAGAGATTGCAAAATGTCTTCTGTCTGGAATAATTGAATTTGAGGCTTAGATGATTAGGCCGGGCTTTTTAAACACTCTTGCCGAGGTTTTAAAATCAACCCCCGTGCTCTCACCCTTGCGTGCACGCACCACCTCCCACCCTTAGCACTGTAATCTGGCAGAACTTCTGAGGGCTGTCTTCCAGGCATGACGCCACAGAAGCTGAAAAGTCAGACGCTACATCTGCCACAAGGACATTACAGCCAGCTTCCCAGTCCCGGATGAATAGAGAATGAAGCAGATGAATATGCTGGCTGTTACTGCTGCCTTACATAGTCAGTTTTAAATGAGGCTTCAAAAAGGCTGTAATTTTTTTTTCTTTCTCTACGACCATTCACCAGCTGATGTTGCTATTCTGACCACAGCACTCCATTCATCACGCACGCTACTGAATTAAAGCTGACATATCACAACATGGTGGCTCTGTTATTGGTATTGGCTGTGGCGAGGGCTGTTTTCAGCACGCTGTCAGAAGAGAATGGAGACATTTAAAAACGTAAAGGTCGACGATAAATCAGTATCTCAAACACTGCCCCGAGATGTGATTTGTGACGGCTTGCTGGCGCGGTTAAGAGGAACGGGTACGGCTGATGCAGGACGGGCGAGAGAGCCAGAGCGGACGGGTTTATCAGCGCGGCCACACCTCGGCACCGGCCCGAAGCCGAGCGCTTTATACAGACTCCGAGGTCTCTTGGTGCGGCTCCCGAACCGACGCCGCCGAGCCTTAAAAACGACCCACTTAAAAATCGCTCGGCAGATGACCATCCTGGGGCTGGTGAGGCGAAGCGGACAGAAAATAATGAAATAAATGCACGCGTGAGCAAGTAAATAAATAAATAAATAATTAAGCGGGTGGACAAAAACAGCAAGTCGGCAACTTTGACTTTGTTTTCTTAGCCTGAAGTCCAGAAATGCAACTTAAGCTATAAAAGGTAATTTGTACAATGAAGTCCCCCTCCCATCCCCGCCCAAGCTTTTCTCAAAAGCACACAGGACCAACACGTTTCAATTATCTCTTCTTAAATATTGTGCAGGGCGTTCCTAAGGCAATTCCCTGTCAAATGTAAAATGTGCTATTTCATTATAAGTGCCCTGGACAAGAGCATCTAAATATTCATTGCGGTATTATCGTCACTGTATATCAACATGAGGATGTACTCGAGTGCCTCAATTGCATTCATTAAGGTATAATTAGGAGAAAATGTTTAGATGGACAAAAGTTTGGTTCGTTCACGAGCACGTTTGTTTTCTCTCTTCTTCTTCTTTCTTTCTTATAGTTCTGAGACCTGTGCGTGTCCCGAAAAGCCGTTCAACAAACCGACAAAATTGCCTTTTCGATCATCCTACAGCTTTTATCAGGCATTAGAAGTCTCTAAGCTATGGCCTTTCACAGCACCAGCTGCTAATAAGGAAGGGTTGCTATTGCAGTGTCATTTCTTTGTATGCTGTTTCCCACTTTATTGCGCGCCGCCATCGCTAGAATAAGTCCATCTGACATTTTACAATGGTATAATAGCTCTTCACACAATGAGGCGATTTTTCTTTCCGATAAACTGAATGAAAATGAAAGCTCCTTCACTTTCTTAGCTCTCTGTGCAGCCGGAGAGGTAGGAGGCACAGAGAAAAGCATTAGTCTGCGACATTCATCTCCTTTGATAAGCATCCTCTCCTGTTTTTTTTTTTCTCCTTCTTCTTTTTTTTTTTTTTATGAAGCAACCAAATCTAGGCCGAGAGGGGATAATGAAGAGAACAGTGCCAGAAGAATTCTCCGAGGTTCACTTGATTTCAGCTTGTTATCGACCGGGCTGCAGGGCAGCAAGGCTGTGTCGATCACACAGAATAACTTCCAATAAAGTGACAGGATTTGCAGTAACCCGCTTCAACCTTCTGGGGACTCCTGGTGGGCCGAGGAAAGGAACAAGGAAAAAAAGGGAAATATCTGCAAAATCGCTTTTTTATTACTAATGTCTAGCAGGGTAGAGCGACTGGAGGTGAGCATGTGTAATGGAGGTGATGCACAGGCCTCGTTTGTCTTTAGTCATTATTAAAGTGAAACTCTGGCTCAGCTTCTGGAAACCTCATACTCTGAACATTCAAACAACAACAAAAAAAAAAAAAAAAAATAATAAATCTGTAACCTAATTCGAATGAAGGAACGGATCAGCTGATTAGCGATTCCTTCATGATCCCAGACAGGTGCGTTAGATTAGTGTAAAGACAACAAAGTGCAGAGTGACAAACTGAGGGAGCGGGATTGTGTTTCGGTGCTGATTTTAACATGCCCTTGAAACCCTGCTGCCAAGCGTGGTGCAGCCAAAAGTGGAATTCACACCATTACCCTCTTAACCTGCGTGCAGTCGATTAAACAGATTTACACCACAGCGCTGCTGAATTCTGGATTCTGAGCCTGGTCAGAATAAGTTGATTCATTTTCTCCAACGGCAGCTCTGACAGTAGTTCAGCTCCGAGTCACAGGTTTATATTAATGCGCATGTTTCAATAGTAACGGCTCATTCACAGGGACTTTACGACGCACACGTGAGTGGTATTTCATGTGGTGAAGCTTTCTATAAGCAGATGTATAATTAACATTTATGGAAGGAGTCTCCAGTGTCGGCGCTCTGTCGAACTTTAAATTTTCCGATACAGACAGGACTTTACACTTCGTGATTTCTTGCTAACGTGACTGTGTGGTTTTTTTTTTGTCTTCGAGAGAGAAAGGAGAGAGAGAACGACTGCTTATAGCCGCTGTAATTTAAGTGGGAACAGGAAATAACTTTCCTCTTGTTCCACAGCAACAAATGTATCTACAAATAAAAAAAAAAATTAAAAAAAGTATCATACTTTTAACACTTCGGGATGTGCAGTTACAGGAAAATAATCAACTTCGTGGTGGTAAAGGTAGCGCCTCTTTGTGTTGTCACGCTGTCGCTGATTATTTTCCAGCACTACAGCATTCCATGGTCCGTCATTTCCGTATAACAGAGCGTTGCTATGGACCACGTCATCAGCGGATGGCCTAAAATCATTTTTAAGTCAATATTTTGTGTCAAATTATTGATTTCTATAGCAAGTAGCTGTGTAATAAGAGCGATAACATTAATGCTTTGTGTCCTGTATCACTCTCGCGGCGCTGATTTCTGCTGCGCTTGCTGTACATTATCCCTTACTTACCATACGAATCAAACTGGAATTGTATTATCAGCCTTGTTTGACTACATCAGCATCATAATAAAACCAAAGAAGCAAACTTCAGACACCAAAACACTCCCGGGCTGATGGACTACATTTAGCGTATTTCATTTTCAGGCTAAGTGTTCCTCCAAGGAGCTTCATCAGCTCGAGTAAAGTGTGTTAGCTGAAAGATCAAGTCAGCGTCAGTGTCAACATTAAGGGCAGGACTGACCTAAAAGAACCGCAATATCAGAAATATATATATATATTAAAAAAAAAAACCTTTCTATAATCAACTTTATTCCTCATCTCTTCTGTGTGATGAAATCTTGTTACATTATTGCGCAGAGAATTAGAAAGCTGATATTAAGTTGTCAACGCAAATCACTGAGGAAATCCTGTGAGGTCGAGTGTGAAAGCTCAGCGCGTACGACGCAGCGCACATTTGTTTTGGGGGAATCGGTGGAATTTTTTTTATTATTATTATTTTTTTTTTTTTTCAATATATAAAAATGTTGTTGGAATACTGGGTGAACAGTTGAGTAGATGAGACTGTTGATGAGGTCTCTGCGGCATTTCTAATAAAGACTTAGAGGAGGTTCTCCAGGGGTTTTCTCTCAGCGATACACGGATAAGTGCAACCTCACCGAGCTGCTCGCTGAAACGCGGCGAACGCACAGCCTACATTCGGGTCCGCAGTTCATTCGGAACACCCTCGGGGCGAAAACCTGCGAGTCTTTAAGGTGTTGCAATCCAAAAACCATAATCTTACCAGTCAAGGTTTGATGAATCACCATGGAAACAGGAAGCCTGTGATTTATGAGCAACGCATGCAACATGTCCTGGAAAAAAAAACCTTTTGGATATTAGGTTGCTTTGAACTGGGCGAGATGATGACATTAAATGGTCATTTGTTGTTTGTGTGCAGGAACGCCGGCGTGTGTGTGTGTGTGTGTGTTTAGCCATTGTTTTGCTGTCTGACCATGCCTGTTCCAGTGGTGTATCAGTCTGACAGGCATGCTTAAGGCCTTTAGCTATGTCTGCGCTGCACTGCGTTCTCTCACAGTTCTACAATACAGCACAGCGCCTTTGTCTGCCTCACATTAACTGCACCACATAAAGGACAGTGTGCGTCCTGCGTGTGTGTGTGTGTGTGTTTGGAGAAGAGGATTAATTGATTCCTTCAGGAGGGCAGGTGAGATAAAGCTCTACAGGGAAATGGGCGTGGCGGTGCTGGAGAGAGGTCAGAGGCCAGCAGATGAAGGGGAGATACGGTGACGCTCGGGGCCGGGGCTTACAGCGTCCACTCCGCATACACTTCAGAGCAAAGAGGGAGAAATGGAGGGAACGCTGATTCACAATCGTCCTCTCACTTCTCACGTCTCTGCACTCTTTCAGTGCGTCATCAAAGTGCCAGGGCTAAATCTGCCGAGACTCGACACGCTGGCCAGGCGCATCCGGAACTAACAATAAGTGCTGAAAACAACAACAACAGTCTGACAGTGTGTGTGTGTGTGTGTGTGTGAAAAAAAGAAAGAAAGAAAGAAAGAAAGAAAGAGAAAATAAGGCAGAGGTAGATAGACAAAAAGAAAGTGAAAGAAAGAAAAAGAAAAAGAAAGGAAGCAAGTCTGAGTCATAGATGGACAAGAAATAAAGAAAGAAAGAAAGAAAGAAAAAGTCAGACAGACAGAAAGAGACAGGCAAAGAGACAGACAGACAGACAGAAAGAAAGAAACAGAAAGAAAGAAAGAAAGAAAGAACATGGCAGAGGTATATAGACAACAAGAAAGCAAGGAAGCAAGTCTAAGTGATGGACAAGAAAGAAAGAAAGAAAGAAAGAAAGAACAAGTCAGACAGACAGAGAGAGACAGGCAGAGAGACAGACCGAATAAAGAAAGAAAGAACAAGTCAGACAGAGAAAGAGATAAACAGACAGAAAGAAAGAAAGTCAAACAGTAAGCAGTGTGTGTGTGTGTGTGTGTGTGTGTGTGTGTGTGTGTGTGTGTTTATGCGTGTGTGTGCGCGTGTGTGTGTTGCCCTGGCTCTACGTGATACTCCCACAATCATGCATGATATCAGTGAAATGTGTTTTCACGCACAGCACTCAGAGTCATGAACATCCTACATCACCTTCCTCTTCCTCCTCCTCTTCATCATCACCACCACCACCTCAGCTACACACACACACACACACACACCCCTCCAACGCAAACACAGCTAATGATGAGAGACGGGGGAACCCCCTGATGAAGTGCTGAATGATTAATTAGTCAGAAGGCTTTGATGTCAGTAGCCAGTCTTCACTGTGCGCCGGTTGTCACGTATGACGCTCTCTCCATTTTTTTTTTTTAACAACGTGAACTTAAATTATGAGTCCAAGGACACGTACGCAGTGAGACGACATTGTCACGATCTTCTGGAGGAAGTGGCTCGAGTAATTTGCTAAATTACCTTAGAGATGGAGGAAGCCTCACCCCGATTGCTCCTCAGCACTCATTCAATTTACGGAGGTATGGAGGAGTTCACATTTTTCTCCCTCCTTTTGGAAAATGAAAGCAATTACAAAGTCTCGTCCGTGTTTCCTAGGAGATGGAGCGGGAGATAGCGCGCTCCCTTTTTGTGGGGGCTCCCAGACTGTCTTCCCTATTCATTTATCAGACAATGAAAGAGAAAAAGGATAATGTGCTTTTCTGCACATTAGCTATGTTTGACATCTCACACTGCAGCCTCTATCCTGGAAATCCATATGCTAACCGCTACATACGTAACATATGCTAATTTCATTTACATTACTGTCATGAGTTGCCTATTCACTGCAATCACAAGAGCAGAGGAGGAATGACACCTCTACATGGCAGGCAAATTAACATACTACTACTACTACTAATAATAATCATTTATTCTATACATCTCTACATATGGTGGGATTTTTTCATCCATAAAAGGATTCGTTTTGTTTTTATTTAATGCATCACATGGATTATTATTATTATTATTATTATTATGTACTTAATTCCTTCTTTGCATCACTATATATGGGATTTATTTATGTATTTACTCGTCTTATTTATCTTATTTAGTTATGTTTTATTTAGTTTTCAATTATATTTACCTAAATGCTGTGGGATTTTTCTTTAAACCCACACATCACTACGTTCTATATATCATACATTCTATCTATCTATCTATCTATCTGTCTGTCTGTCTGTCTGTCTGCTGTCCAGCCATCCATCATTTTATTTATTTATT
>JAQQZX010000039.1:3820422-3844906 GCA_030068355.1 Notoglanidium maculatum | reverse complement strand
TGAGATTATGGGATAAGGGCAGCAATTTGCTTCTGATCTCACATCTGCACAAAAGCCTCAGTGTAAATGTACAGTATTGCTCGCCGCATCTCATCATGCAAATTGCAGTGATACAGGACTGGTGGAGTCGGGATTCTCTGTAACAAACAGCACTTTAAAAAAGGCACAAAGTGGGACGCAGACAAGCAGAGCACGGACACGTAGCAGTGAAGGCATGATGGTGTTTACATCACTCACACGTCTGATGCAGTACAGATGGAGGTGTTTAAGATGCCTTCACAGTTTGACTCTCTTTCCTAAATTGAAATTTCATCAATCCAACATGTCAGAGCAAACATCAACAAGACGGTGGATTTCTGCAGTGATCAAATTAAATGACACTCTTAGCATGCTGGTATTTAATGAAGAAATGGGATGTTGGTGGTTGATAATGAAGACTGATGCTTATTGCCAGTTTTATTGTTTTTGGGTCTGATGTTTTTCTTTTGTTGGCATTCATTTTCGTCATGCAGTTTAGAGGTCTTTGAAGAAGTGCTGACATTTAATGGTGTTTAGCGCAGATATGGGTTTTTAACTGATGTTCGGTGTTGGCGACTGCTCGTGTTTGTTAGTAAATGAGAGGCGGTCTTAGTAAATGCTGGTGTTTGCTAGTGAATAATTGTGCGGGTGTTTGATGGAGAATGCTGTAGGAAAGGCAGTGTTGTATTTTGGTAAAACTTGTCGCCAGATGGAGCTGGTGTTCTGGCTATTTGTTGAAGAAAGGTGCTGCTTTATGGTGGTGTTTCATGTAAGAACAGGGTTCATCATTGTTGCTGTTTGAGAGTCTGTGATGGTGTTTGACAGAGAATGTTGGTGTTTGAGGGAAAATGTTGATGTTTGAGAATGTCAGTATGATTTAGTGTTCGATGAACATACTGATAGCTGATGGAGAATGGTGGTGTTTGTTAGGGAATGTTGAGGTTTGAAGAAAAATGTTGGTGTTTGAATGGGAATGTCTGTGTTTCGCAGGGGATGTTGGTGTTTGGAGGAAAATATCAGTGTTGGGGTTTAAAGATTAATGTCGGTATTTGGATGGGAACGTTGTTGTTGGTGTTTGAAGGAGAATGTTGATGTTTGGCAGAGAATGTTGGTGTATGGATGGGAATGTTGTTTGGCAGGGAATGTTGATTCTTGGTGGGAATGTCGGTGTTTGGCAGGGAATGTTGGTGTTGCAATGTTGGTTTGAGTCTGAGAGTCCGGTTTACATCACTTTATTTGGTGTTTGATGGAACACACTGGTGGATGATGGAATATTTTTGCAGACTTATGAATGATGGAGTTTGTTGGATGTTTACAGTGTTTGATCATGCCGTGAGTTTATAAAATACTGATGTATTCATGTTTATGTGCTTAGTGTTGGCTAATGGTCTCTGTCTTAGTGAATGTTTGCGGTGTTTGTTCATGGCATTTGATGGGCAAAGATGTTGCGTGTTATTGTGTCATTGTGTTTTGTGTTAGCGGACGCCTGTGGTGTTTGATCAGGGTGTAGGGTGGACAGTGCTGGTGCTCGTTATTTGCTTAGTGCAGGAGTCTGATGGTGTGTGTTTCACCCTCGTGCTATGCGGAGTATTGTGCTGATGGGGGAAAAGTTTTTGGGGAAACAAAAAAACAGACACACGGAAGTCTTTAAAACTTGCTAACTAAAGTGTAGAGCTGTACAGGAAAAAAAAACTGTAGAGATCTCTCTTTATATAAAGATCTCAACTGTAAAAGTTTTTTTGGGTCACTCCGTGACGTGAACTTCTGCAATCGAATACAGGAAAGGTGGTGATTTTTGAAAAGTCTCACTGTGGATTGATTCAGCGAGCCACTGAACTGTGTTTGACAGACATGATGCATGTGGGCAGGCGCTAGGATTAGTTTTCTGACGTGAAATCTGTCCATCATCGACCCAGTGTAAATGCAGGCTTAGAGACGTGTGTGTGTGTGTGTGTGTGTGTGTGGACTTCCTGCTGCAGATGAATAGCTCTGCCTGCTCTTACTTCACACGCTCATCATGTGCTTGTGTGTTTATTTTCTCATGTGAGGGCTCAAGGCAGATCTGTGATGTACAACATGGCTGACAGCGAAACGGCGCCCACGTTCTTCATACTCTTACTCTTATTACGAGCATGTTGCACGCGGAGGACTGTGATAAAGGCACGGCCGTGCGAATAAAGAGAGGCGCGGGGAGAAAGAAAGGAAAAGACAAAGGCAAAGCATGGGGTGTTTGGCATTGATGGCTTGCCTTTCGGGCAGAAGCGGGACTCCGAATCGAAACACCCATGCAGAGAGGTGAACTTGTTAAATGCCACCGTGATTAGCAGAGGGAGAGCCAAGGCACTTTTGTTTGAGAGCCATCACTGCCTCGTATCTGTTCAAAAAAAAAGAAAGAATGCTGTGATGTTCACAGCTCCGGGGTAAGAAAGAGAAACAGAAAAGGAAGGAAAGGTAAAAACACCGCAGGTGCTTCGTGCCAATTGGAGAGCACGAGTAGTGAAATAGTAATGGCTTTTTAATGTTTATGAGTTTGGAAAGAACTTTGTGATGAGAGGTTGATAGAATTTGGAAAGCGAAGCCCCACAATTACATCTGCTGATATTACGTCCCTGGTGGTTTAAGACTAATAAGAGCTTCTGAAAAGGAGGAGGGAAAACACACAGCGAGCATGTTTGATGTGGACGCACTACGCCGCACTAATCTATAGACTTAATAATTTATGAGATTTATGGCTTCGGCTCTGCCTTAATACAATCTCGCATTAACCACTGCTACACTGCTGCTGTGCCACCGTTCCGTCTCAATATGAGCGTAATCTTCCTCCTCGAGCTGTGACTTATATGTAACATCAGCAGAATTATTACTGGAGCCCCAGCAACGCGTGACACGCCGGAGAAATCCGGGGTGCTCACGTGACGTGAGGGATAACGCTCCGCTCCGTTCCTCCCCGCTACACGTTCATCTGCTAATAAATGCGACTGCAGAAAAGGTGTTACGTAGTACAATTTACATTGTACGTATATTGACGCGTATAGAAATGGAAAAGGGGTGCGGTGGGTTTTAATTGTTTGCTGAACAATAAAAGTACACCTGACAGGGCAACAAAAAGCAACTTCCTGAGTGACAGAAGGTGAAAAAGATGTATTTTTAGAAAGATCAGACAGTCAATATTCCCACATTTAGATGGCGAACATGGGGCAGAGGGAAAACTGGTAGGAAGGTCAATATTCTCTGCCTAGAGACACGAGATGATCCATAACTGTGAAGATTCATCAAGCTTACACCTGATACTCATCCAACACCTAACATCTGGGTAGACACGTGCGCGCACACAAGATATATATGCTGGAAACGACATCCTGCATCATTTCGATGTGTTTAATTATGAAAAATACTGAATTTCCTAAAGAACTGACTGGATGAATATTACTCTATTATAGCATGCAAGGACGAACGGGAATTAACGCGACTCCAACAAAGCGTGACTCCATTTTCTTTTTCTTTTAAAGAACCGATCATGGAGCCTGATGTATTCTGATATGATGAATAAATAAAAAAGGGGGTTGACGACTTTTTTCTCTTTTTTTCTCTTTTCCCCCCATTTTCACCAGCAACCTTTACCTCGAAGGGAATATTATCCTTGGCTTTTTATCGGAGCGCCAGAGAGGGGAGAGATTTTCAAAGCGTGCCGAGCTGGGGAACACGACCCGAGCTCTCAAAGACCCCCCGCTGTGCGTGCCAAACTAAAGAATCTCTCTGAACTTGCAGAATTAAATTCATCACCCAATCTCCTCCGTTTCTCCCTGCGCTGAGAAGCCTTGTCCTTGCTGTCGCCTCACATCCTCCTCCTTCTTCTTCTTTTACTCTTTCTCTCTCTCTTTCAAAGAACATCTATGTTGACGATACAAAAAAAGACATGATAGGAAGAGAGAAAGCGAGAGCGCGCGCGCGAGAGAGAGAGACTACAGGGTGTTTATTATCTAAAGCATTCAAACTAGAATTTATTTGGGGGTCTGGATTTATGAGAGAGAGAGAGAAAGAGAGCGAGAGAGAGAGAGAGAGAGAGAGCATGCACATGACAGGATAAGACCAGAAAAAGGATGGAGGGAGAGAAACAGAAAGTAAGACCTCCAGACAAAGGAGAGAGAGAGAGAGAGAGAGAGAGAGAGAGAGAGAGAGAGTGTACAGGGTGTGTATTATCTAATGCATTCAAACAGCAATTTATTTGGGGATTGGATTTAGGAAAGAGAGGATGAGCGAGAGAGAGAGAAGGAGCGAGAGAGAGCATGTGTATGACAGGATGAGAAAAAAAGGGATTGAGACAGAGAGACAGAATGTAAGATAGACAGACAGATGTGGAGAGAGAGAGAGAGAGAGAGTGGAATGGGAATGAAAGGAAAATCAAAGAAGATTAACAAAATATTGTGACAAACAGGAATTGAAAGAGTGCAGCGTGGGCAAATACTGAAAAAAATCTCTTCCTGTTTTTCTAGCACAGTTCAGTTTTCTCTCTCTCTCTCTCTCTCTCGTATATTCTTTCTCTTTCCCAAGGATTTATTATTCTTATATTTGTGTTATGTGTCATGTTTTGACTGGACTAAGTCACTCCGTTGTGCTGCTTGTGCCTTGCCGCATGTTATTGCTCCCTACGATTCGGAAGCATTCCCCCTTCCGACGGCCGTATCTTGTAAAGTCGGAGTGAAGCTATGTTAAAAACACCCTCGTGCCCGCTCGGACCTGCGCGTCTTTGTTATGTAAATGAAAGGCGGCGTGCCCGGCGCGGCTCTGACGGCGACGCGCCGCGGCCTGGCTAACTAGCGGACTATCGAACGCGGATATATTCGCCTAACGCTTCCTGCTGCAACGCATTAGCATATGAAAGCCTACGTTATCGATCCAGCGCTCGCTCTGGGAACGGTGGATCTCATCTGATTGTCCACGCGTTCTTTTTTCCCCCATTTTTATTTCCTGCGTATAATATTAAAGCTTTTAGGAAAGGAGCACGGTGAAATCAGATGAGTTTTATATAAAGTTTCGGCGCTGCTTCCGAGTCTCTGTGAGGGTTTGGCATTGATATTTTCACACATTAGCATATCAGAGATTCTGTTGTAGCAGTAAGTTGTAATTTTCCTTCTATAATTCAGCTGCAGCGCGAGAGATGCTGTTCAATGCTGTCCAAAGCTCAAGGCCAATCCAGCTTTGGCACAAAAGGCCTGTGTTTGACATTTGTGTGCGTGTATGTGTGTGTGTTGGTTTTTTCTGTTTGTTTTTTTTCTCAGGCTGTAAGCAGGGTTTATTTTTCGAGGGGTGGATTTAGACTGATCACAACACATCCTCGGAGCAGTTCAGAGAGCGGAGGGAAGCGCGGGCACGGCGCGGGCCGAGAGGGAGGAGGCGGTGTGATGGAGAACGGGTGGGACGATGCATCATTGTGGGGGTGTACCGCGATAAAGAAATAAACGATACTTACCGTTCAGGCAGGGTGAAAAAAAATCAACATCGAAAATCCTATCCTGTTTCATCAACATTTCCGCATGTACGCTCTGTGCGTCTGCACGAACTCATCAGAACACACACTACTCAAGCTACACACACAGGTTCGTGCTTAAAATAACATCACCAGCCGCGTGCACAATTCCACCGGAAGGCTTTATTTATTTATTTAGTTAGTTAGTTTGTCATTACGAGCGTTTAAGCGAGCTGATGAGGCATCGGCAAAATAATGCACTCCGGTTGTGATAATGTCAGAGCACGCAGGGATTAAATAACGGCGGTAAAAGCCCAGTCGGTGGGGCGCTGTATGATTCAGATGAGCAATTATCGTTTTAGGGAAAGCTGTGCGCCTGTGTATGTTGCTTAGTTTTATTTTATTTTATTTCAAAGGCTGCAGATTAAATGATCCATTGCTTTAGCGCTCGTCTGTACGCGGCTCTCCACGCGTGTTCCTGTGATCATTCTGAGTCAGGAAGAAGAGCCATCATGCTACGGCGGGGTTTCTTTGACTAACCAACCACAGACTCCACTGTAAATAGTGACAGTTAATAAACTGGAAATAGTGAAACACGCATATTAATTGATTACTTGAGTATTTATTTGACCGGTTTCTTTGTTTTCTGATCATACAGTATGCTAGTGAGCATTACTTCCAAACCTATTTCCAAAATTTACATTCAGCTCTAGAAAGACGGCGCCGTTTCACATACCACATGTTTCATTCGTAAACAAACTGTTAAACTCACTCAGCGTCATCACACTGGTATTAATGAATAAATGAATAAAAGAATGAATTAATGAAGGAAATGCGAGCATGCTCCTACACGTATGGTCTCCGGAAGTAATTATTAAAACTCACAACTAAACACAAAGGTGTTCATTAAAATGCCTTTAACGTCGGCCGTTTTGATTTAGATTTATCGGGATCGATGTTAGTTAACGCAGGTGTTGATCATTTGATCGAGATGAAACAAATAAACATGAAAAATGTGATTCATACAAGTCAATGTTCCTGACTGTTTTAAAGGAAGCTTGACGCAAATTATCTATAAGCACTGATTTATTTCTATTCCTGTTTCAAGGAAATTACATAATTACAACGAATTAGCTAATTACAGTATTCGACAATGGCTCTTTTTAAGTAGAAGGCATAACACAACGAAAAACTTTTTCAATTTCTCAGACGTGGTGTTTCGAGGCTTTTATATACTGTAGAACTCGGAATGGTCTCCAGCTCAGACTGAGCTTATGTAAAAGGACTTTATTAAAAGTATTAATAAAGTCTCAGAGGTCTAAACTAACATCTTCTACCGTCCTGTGTACCTTTTATCCCGCCTATATGATAATTCAATATTTATTCGTCCATGTAATCTGGAGATTATTATCCGCCGTGACCCTGACCAGGATAAGACTCTTACAGCAGGCGGATGAATGGAGGCAAACGAACGTGCACACATAAGCAGAATACTGTAGGCGTTTAACGGTATAAATATACTTCTGATTAAAAGGCCGTGATTCATTTCAGTGCTGCTTCTGAACACTCATCTGAATGATAAGAATAAGGAGGGATATAGTTTTGCACTCGACTTCCTTTCACAGTTAAAATAATATCAAATGTCGCGTCATTAGCTCTGTCGGCACTACGTTTTTCTCCTGTTTAAAAAAAAAGAAAAAGCACATCAAAGCTGACACGGCTTGTCCATGGAAAATTCACAAACGGTGCTGAACGGAGCGCGAGCTAAACGTGTGTTATATTTAAACTCCTTCACCTTCTGACTTCCTGACCGACTTTAATAGCGTTCCGGCAGCTTCGTATGAGCTAATTAAATAAGTGGCACGTATGGCGGCCATCTCGCCTGGGCAAAGGCCGTGCAGGGACGACGGCGTCGAATAAACTTAATCAGGTCTTCATTACATTCAGCTTCTCTCAGAGGAGAAACAAAGTTGCCGTGTGTGTGTGTGTGTGTGTGTGTGTGTGTGTGTGTAGCAGCCGGGAAAGCACCTTCGGATGAGACTCATTAAGTATGCGCAGCTAAAGACGAATACTGCGGCCCATTAGACTTATTAAGGCACCTGCGTTCGGAGAGATGCGGCGACGTCTCACTCTGTCGGTGCGGATTACCTGCTGCTCAAATTAAGCCGATACCTCGACGGCCTCGTCTAATTAAGTGGGTTCTGCCGCTGATCGATTGTAATAATGGCAACGAGGACGTCTGAGGAGAGCCGAGCGAGAAGTCCGTACGCGCCGCTCTCTGACATGTGCATCTGCCAAGGCCAGGGGTAATTACGATCCGCCGGACGTGGCCGAGGAAGAGATTGCAGCGCTTTTGGAAATTGAATCGGGGGGCTTCGTTCGTCTCCAGTGACCGCAATAATAGAGAACAATAAGATTTAACAAGATGTCCATTAGGTTGTTCATTACCAAGCTTAATCTAATAGCAAACCATATTATTTTCTCTTCTCTTTCTTCCAGACCAATTTCTTGATGGCCTTCTGAGGAAAAAAAAGGAAAGGGAAAAAAAAAAATGTGTGTGGTAAGGGGGGGACTTTTCATTTAGATCGAAAGTCAATAATACTTGTTTTCAGCTCTTAAGACAATAAAAAAGAAAAACAACTCTTCAGAAAGCCCATTTAAAGCCCCTGGTGGTTTTTCTTTTGCCTTGTCTTCATTACAATGAGGTAGGGAGGTGGGTGGCTAGGTGAGGGGCTGGAATTGTCTGAAGACTTTTAATTGGATTCCACAAGCAGTTTCTTAATTGACTTCTCTATCGTGCTAATATATGTGTACATCTTTATGTGTGTTCACCACATCCTAAATTGAACCCAGGAGGTCATGGTTGGATCTCCAGATGAGACTCAATGGGAACTATTGCCAGCTAAAAAATTCAATTTAGATGTGGAGATTGACTGGCTAATTCCAGTGTACCTATAATGGCTTTCTACTGTTCTCTTAATTAAGTTTTCACATTAATGTACTGGATACACTCCTTAGAGCGGCACATTTCCCTTGTGGACAACATCTGAGGTGGGGAGACAAAATTAAAAAAGGGAAGAAAAAAAAAAGAGAGGAAAAAAAAATGATTCTCGTACTAATTGACAAAATGAAGCATTCCCTCAGAGACGTACCTGACATAAACAAAAAGCTCATCTGATGCCTGCCACGAGGCCCGTCAGCTCAGACAAGTGTTCATCCTCTTCTGCTCATATCCAAACTCCCGAACGGTCAATCGCCGACTCGTCCGTCCATCCATCTACCATCTAACCTGTCTTTTTTTCCCTTCCTATCTAAAGTGCACATTGTTCATCATCTTTAATATTACAGTGGATAAAAATACGGCGTAATTGACGTGCTCCGTGTAACAAATGGGAAAGCCTGAGACGGAAGACTCCATCCATCTGGCTAATACGCTCCCGTGTACGGAACGGGCCCGACTCTACTCGTTCTTTTATTGATCGCTCTTGCCAAAAACTCTCTGTGACTGATCCACCTGCACTCCGTTTCCTCTCGTTTTCTCGTATGACTAAGAGGTTCGGACACGGGGCCTCAGCGAGAGGTCACTCCGATTTAGATCACAGATCAACCTTCAAGTCACGCTCGCTTTACCGTTGTTTTTAATTCATCGCTTACGATTACGTCGCTATACATCACGGTGTAATCTGAAACCCGGTCCAGAGCGGTCCCGCTTTTCTGTAGTCATGCTTCTGAAGGGGTAAAGCGGTGGTACGGCAACTGAATGGCCCATATTACTGTACTCTTAACTGTGTTATTAGGACCTATTCATATAGTACACATTGATTTATTTTTTTTTTTACTTTATGAACAATTCTTGATTATGATATTTTTTGTTCATGCATAATGCAGTTGAAAAATGCTGCAATTTGTTTACGAAATTAGTTAAAAAAACTAGTACCAGCACCATCTATAGCAAACAGTGCAAACGATTCTCTTCTAAATAAAGGATAGTCAAACAGAGGATTACATTGTATTGCACTGTGCTGTTTTTGTTTTGCACTATTTGTTAAAGTTACTTTTGCACAACTCGGTGAATCCTTCTTTCTCGACGGAGCAAACGTTATGACACGGAATGCCTTGGGGAAGTCCTTTCAAATTCGAGTTCCTTCCCTGTTTCGGCGTCAGAAATAAACAAACTAATCCTTCTTACCTTTAAAAGAGTTTTAGCTTTAGAGTAATCAGCATGCAGGCGTATCTGTTCATTACATCTAAAACACTGACTATACTGTTCCGACGTGCCAAGGCTGAAAATGATGTAATTCCGCCTGGTGGGTTACTATATTTCACATAAACGTGTTCCTTTTCAAACCTGTAGCGATTCCAGCTCGTTGGAGTGATATTTAAACCTTTCTTTCCTCAGCTCAGTCTTGGCGAAGTGCCGCCTGTTTATCTTAGCGGTGTTTTTTCTATCTAAGCATGCAGTGTTTGGGAGAAGCGGAGTGTAGGAGGCGTGAAGAAGGCTGTGTATTTACGCATGTTTTAATTAAAAATACATTTAAACATGCATTATTATATATAAACACTCTCATTGTGAACATTGTCTTAAAATGTTGATTGAAATGAAGCCTTTATACCGTCCACCCCACGTCCCTACCATTATTTATCACATCAGTTAATGTGGACAAAATGTGATCTCTTGTGTTTCATGTGTGTTAACGATCAACAACGACCCAGATAAGGCAGATAATCAGACCAAAGTACCAAAGTAAAGCGTGATGAATGGCACAAACGGCACTTCCTTTAATGGACATGTTTGTGCTTGTTAGCGGTGAAGAATTCCGAACGGAGGCTGAAATGAAGGTCCTGACAGCTACACCTGGAGAGCGGAGCTCAGGCATTTCATGTTTTGCTAATTTATTTTTACTCGTGGATAATATGGAATAAACAGTCAGTGAAGGTAGACTGAATTCATCAACACGAGTGTCGTCTGACTTTACTTAACATTTAACATTACTTCTGGGTGATTAGTGCCAGGTTTAACACCCGTTGATGTTAAGTAATGTGATTAACGCTGGCTAGGAGGAACCTTGATGTAAGCATATCACTTCAAAAGAGAAAAATATCACAGGCAAAGTTTTAATTAAACGCGTGGTGTGTAAAACGTGTGTGTTTCTGGATTAACATCTAAATTCGCTGCACATGCGGTAAACGGGATCTGGACTGCGATGCATCGTTTAAAAACGCTGTCACTGGCGCCCCGTATGATCACAAAGTAAAGACTGGAACAATATTAAAGTTAAAACGCTGAAATATATCAGTATGTTAAATGATCATTACGTACGTATTGAACAGTAATACGCATCGCAATATGACTTTTTTTTTTTTTGTCCCGCAGCGCTGTTGATTTCCGCTGCTGTTGCTGATTGGTCAGAAGGTGTTGATTAATTTCCTACAGCAGCAGCTCGGACAGTGGTGCGGATTCACGTTAACGCTCCGATATGCTATTGTTCCTATAGCGACAGCTCCTTCACCGGGACGTACGTGATCGTTGATATGGTGATGTTTTCTTTCGGTGGCGTTTATTTACCCTTTTACGGAGAGAGTCTGCAGTGCGAGTCAGAGGTAAAGCTGATATCTCCACGACAGATGGGTTTACGCTGTACGGATTCTTGGCAACATGGTAAGCTGGGGTTTTTATTATTAATTTTAATACGGAGCAAAAAAGTGAGGCTTGTGAGGGAATGCCTGTTTATAGCTGCTATAATGTAAGGGAGAACAGGAACTCGCTTCTCGGAATATTAAACGGAACTGTAAACGGATAAAAAGCATGATGTTCTACAACGTAAAGACTTGTAAGGCAAATTAGTATAAAAATTGGTAATTGCCCCTTAACATTACATGCTGAAGCATTTATTTGTTGCATATCTCCCACTACTTTATAATGGGTGTTGTGTGTGTGTTGTATAAATTACTGACACACACTGTCACGGCATTCCCGCTGGAGGAAGCAGTAAAAACACGGCGCTGTAAGCAGTGTGTGTGCAGAAGGGCAGCGTAGGCAGACAGAGCGACTGATCTTCCATTAATTCCAGCCCTTTTGTGTATATAAGTAATGACATCACCCAGAGGTCACGGCGGGGGAATTGGCTCCTCTGTAGTGCACTCCCATTTAACCTCTTTTTACCAGCTAAGCCAATGCTTTTGCTGCCGTATTGATTTCCAATTCCGGAGCTGCTCGGCGATCGGTGCCCTTTTACATGCCTATCGCAGTGGCCTTGCTCTACAGCACTCTCTGTGCGGAGCCGGATTTTAGGCCCTGTTAACCCAAAACACTTTTTCATATTCTGCAGAGAGTGTTCCTCAGCACTCGGATTGTAAAAGGGTGAAAAGACAGGGATGCGGAGAGGGAAGGAGGAAGAAAAAAGAAAAAGAAAAAAAAATCGATACGCGGGCCTGTCGGCTTTTTAACTTCAGCCAGGAAAAATTAACATTTTAGTCTTCTGTGCTGCTGGAAAGTGTACCAGGAGCAAAAATCACTAAGCAGGAAAGAGAGCAGAATCCTAAAATACTACGGGAAGCCATACTAAAGGAAATGCCAGGCTGGATCTGTCCAAATAAGAGAACTGCACACGTCTGACCTTATTTAAGGCTCGCCACTGACGGCGAATTGGATTTTCAACATCATCTCAGTGTCGTACATTCCTTTTAACTAACGCAAATTGGAGCCTAAAGCGTGACAGAGGCCCTGGTTAGTGTGTATTAGCAGAGATCTGGACCTCTGCTCACCCGTGAGTGATTTAAAATGAGGGTTAATACAAGACTGACTGAGCCTATGATTTAGCCTTTGAGAGGAAAAGACTCCAGCTTAGGGACGCAAATCTCATTAGCCAACACTCTCTCTCTCGGTCCCCCTGTCTCTCTTTCACACACACACACACACACACACACACACACTCATCCCATTTGTTTTATAAGGCTTCTGTCATTTCGGAAAAGGTCAGATTAGCACTAGTGGACGGTTGTGGCTTTGGAGAACTTGTTCATCTGTCGCTCTGTAGTGAGATGAGTTGTATAAGGAGGAATATCACAAGGAATCTGGGGAGCCGTTATGAGGAAAGGTTAGGGATGTGTCCACGCTGTTTATTAGACCTTGGATCCGACTGTATTTTTTTTTTGTTGAACATGGCGTAAATTTGATCAGGGCTGTCGCAAAGATTATCACAAAAATTCCAAATTTATTTAACATATACAAAACACGATGTGATACTGGAGTGCTTTGAGAGCCTTCGGGAGGCCCGAGCTATGTTCCTGGAGGTTATTAAAAGTACAAAAGGGACTAAATCTAGAATGGGATGGTCAACAAGCATACTGTTACTCTCATGTGAGAGGGAGTGGGCAGTTACGAAAATACAAAGCTTGCTGGGCAGTGGAAGGCCATGACCATTAACATTAGCGTGTCCCAGTGTCACGTATTGGAGGCGAAGCCGGCTCCCTACCTAACACTAACCCTAACCCTAACCCTAACCCGAGCGCAGGTGAAGGTAATTGTTTGAACATTATAAACAACGTAAACCTTGGAAACGTAAATCTCATGGCAAAAACATGCACAGATGAGAGGATACGAGCAGCAGGAACTGAGAACGAAAGACAAACGCTAGACAATGAGCGCTGAGCGCCCGTCAGTGCGGGGCAGGGAGGCTGGGAGACGGCGCTAGCTCGATCGAGAGCCCCCTCCTCAAATCATTTCCTGAGGAGGCGCATGGTATCGAGCCATTCCCGTGTGGCTGTGATCCAATCTCCCCTCCACTGCCGCTCCCACATCAGGCGGTTCCTCTCCGAGAAAACTTCTTGGATGCTGAAAAAACCCACTGCGTCCATGTTAGGTCCAGCTTTCTGTCACGTATTGGAGGCCAGGGTGAATGCAAACGCAGGTTAAGTTTATTGTTAAACGAAAACACGGACAGAACGGTCAATGTGAACCTTAGAAACCTAAACTGTCATCTCGTGGCAAAAACATAAACAGAACCGACAACACGTGACTTAAATACCAGTGCTCATTAACCAAAACGTGAATCAGGTGCGGTCATGTGACGTGAGTGTCGTACTCAGGGGAGGTCCAGTGGCTGATGGGAATCGCAGTTATGCGATCATATACGGTGTAACCATGACAACTGGACACAGTAGAGTTTTTTGCACATGCGCCGATGAGCATCTTTTAGTTTAAATGACTAATTTGTTTCTACTTTAGAAAAGAGAAGCAAATACAGAAAAGATCACAGGCGGGCACGTGCAAAAATAACGAGTAGTCAAGAGTGTCCTCAGAAGTGGGCGAGATTGATCAAGTGTCCTCTGAAGTGGGAGGGATTGGCCAAACATGTCCTCGGAAGCAGTTGGGATTGCTCGAGTGTGTCCTGAGAAGTGGGCAGGATTGGTCAAAAGCGTCCTCGGAAGTGCGCGACATCGGTCAAGTGTGTCCTAGGAAGCGGGTGGAATTGGTCAAGCATGTCCTCGGGACTGGTCGAGAGTGTCTTCAGAAGTTTGATAAACCCAGAGGTGAGTCTGTTTGCTTGTTTGTACACAGAAGCAGCCCAGCGACCGAGAATATTCAGCAAAACAAAAAATGTCAGGAAAAAACCTCCAAGCACTCAGCTCTCTCATTCTCAACAGACCCCCATCACAGCATCGTCTTACATACTCCTGGTTATTAATTTTAAAATAATACTCTTTGAATATGGTAATATACTAAACGTAAAGCAGGGTTTAAAAAATTAAACAGCGCTGATCTGACGAAGTGAAAGCTGAAACCGTACTCCGGTGCAGCGTAGCTCTAAGTGGACGTGCTGATAAAGCTCACCATGCTTTTTTTTTTTTTTTTGCTGAACATGACATACCTGGCATCGCCTGGGCGTAACCGGCTCGCGGAGCCGATCGATCGGATCAATTCCCTTTTAAACATCTCCGCATTAAACTACTTTGTGTGTCGTAAAGGAACTCTAACCCTTTCCAAAACATCCGCGAATAAAAATTCACCAAAAGAACCCTACGATAAAACAAAAAAAAAAAAGAGAAAAAAAAAGACAAGCTGCCGAAATCTCTCGACCTTCCTGAACGGTCTCTGATGGAATTCCCTGACTGGTTTTAAGTGTAGATTCAGGATCTTTGGATGAATTTATGTCATTTAACATTACATGAGCAAGCAGGGCTGAAATGATGTGCTGTCAGATTACATATTCTCCGCTTAAAAAAAAACTTTAACGCCTGTCACTGCCGATGACAAATTGCAGCAGAGGGCAGAGTGGGACACGCCAGCAGCTTCTCACGGGCCCCCCGAGAGCGAACCGAAGAGTCCAGACCCTTTTACAGCAGGCTATGTCAGCATTCTCTTAAATCCATATCTAAGCATAGCTCGCTCTCTCTGGTCCCATCCATCAACGAGCCGGACGCCAACATTCACTCACGTCCGACGTCCCGCATCATGTAGAGTCGCTTACTCCGACTCGGAGATCTAGGAGTGATATTTTATTTCATTATTTTTCCCCCCAGACTCCCGGTTCTGAGCTAAGCGACGAGTGGAAAACGCTCTATACGATTCAGAAACGCAAAACGATTGAGGCTGCGTTTATGTAAATAATAAATAAAAATGCTTAGCGCAAATGAAAGCTCTTTGCGTGCTAAACATTCGGAAGTGGCCGCTAGAGCAACGCAATAACGAACGGAGAGCTAGTTAACTGGTTGGCGAGTTGACAACAGACTAAGGAACAGTGAAAGGTGTGCAAAAAAGTAGGTGAGCGACTTTATTTTCTCTCGAAATATTTGTGGTCGATGTTTTAGTTTAGACATGCCTGTCATCCTGGCTCCTAAAATGATCGTTTGTTATCCAGGAACAACTGATTAATCTAGTAAAAGGTGCACCATCAAGCGCAATACATTTATAATATATTAGCTACATACCGAAAGAAAACTTTTTTTTTCTTTCTGTAGTTGTTGAACCTGCTATAAATAAAAAAAAAAAATAATAAAAACTGCTTGTTCCAGGCGCCGGGCTACTGATTTTGATGATTTAAAACTTTCATACCAAACACACCCTCAGCTAATTAACGGCCATAAACAACAGAGAAACCTCAGCTGATGGATTCTCGTAATCTCCCTCATGTATATCTTTATGAAGAACCATCGACACTTAGAACACCAGGCACTGCTCGGGTACGTTTCGGGTCTCCGAGGTACACGCAATGTAAATGTGCCTTCTAAGGTACAGCAGTGGTCCTCAAGGCCCAATTATGTAACGTAAAGATAACAAAAACACACGTTTTAAAGGTACACGAAATCCTCTAGGTTTTCTAATAAAAGATATAAACCGCTCCTCTGGAGGGAACCGCCCCAGTGGCACGTGTTCGTATCCTGAGGAGTACACGGCACTATTTTTACTTTTCTTTCTCAGACTGAAACAAACTTGCTTTATGTTTTTCAGAAGTAATCATTTCTGTGACCTCTGGAAAAGAGCTGTGGTTTCTTTCCTATTGTTCTTTACTCCAGGATCGAGTTCTGTCCAAAGTCAAATCCAACCAGACAAAGGAAATGCCAAGATAGTGCTCATCAGGAAGAAATGAGAGTGCACACACACACACACACACACTTCAAAGTCGTACCTTCTGTAATCACATTACACATGAAGAGAAGACGGAGGAGAAGAGGCGTGTGGGCTCGTCCAGGCCCAAAGCTCCAGCCTCCTCCACGTTCATACGGATCCAGCTTGTGTGTTGACCGTTACGGCGAAACCGATCCCCAGAACGGCCTGTCCTGTCCTGCGAGGCCGTCTCCGCGCTAGAAAACCGGTATTAACATATCCGATGAGATGATTGTAAAATGCGCTCAAACGAGCTGCGACAGAACAAGGCCAAGAATCTGCTTAATGGGAAAGCGTATCAAAAGAGATGGTTATCACTTAACCAAAAAACTAGCCCGCTTTGAGGAGAGTTGGGCAAAATAATTAACCTAATCTATTTTAGCGGAGTCCCCCTGACATATTAGCCGGAGAAATGGGTACATGATATTGTAATTATGAGATCATGGAGAGATTAAGGATATGAGTAATTATACCTTTATGGGGCAAATGTGGTTAATCAACATCGCGCTCAGGTTGGGATTTTAAACACGCTTGCAGGCAAAAAAGGCAAAGTCAATAATCTGAACGTGAAAGACACTGCACCGTGTGTGTGCGAGTCCATCTTTCCCTGTTTTCTTTTTTTTTTATTTTCCTTCTAAATTGGACATACACTCCTGCACACAAAAGCACACACAGACATAAACGGATATGAAGCGGTGCTTCTGCGGCACCGGCTCTGTAAGTGTGCTTAACCAGTGGAAGGAGAGGTGAGGGTGAAATGAGTTTCCTCTTTCACTACTACAATACACGAGCTTTTAATCAAACTGGGCTAACCTTAAGTTCACTGGTCAACAAATCCCATTTACCTTAAAATCGCGTTACAGAGCGGTGCGTGTGCCGACTGCTCGGTCGCACCCTGCGCGCCGGCCTCGCTGAAGGCGAGTGGACTCTTGTCGGACGGCCCTTCTCACTCGCTGCGAGTACGCGTGTGAAATATTAGCCTGCTCTGACTGGTGATATTAGGGCCGTGGAAGCCGTCTCGGTGACGAGCTAGCTGTACTGCTCAAAGTTTGTTTTCATGAATTTTAATCAGAGCAACTGGAGACCGCCAACCTGTCACCGGCGCGAACAACATACTGAGGGTACATCCGGCTCCGGAAACAAACGCCAGACAGCAGCAAAGTGCCGACATTGGAAAGAAAGAAAAAAGGGGGGGGAAAAAACAGGAGCTCCTAAAGACTACAGCCATTACAGCAGCGGCTCCCATCGGATCCGTCCTCATGCAGATGGATTAGCTGCACTAAAGTGGCTGACAGTTACACAGATCTAACCACCAGCCACTGCCATGTTGCGCATGTCTCTGTAATTTATGCGAGTCTCTAAACTTGCTTCGTCTCATCCTTTGTCTTTTTTAACCAGCCTTCAATCTTTGTTCTGAGGCTAATCTTTCTTGTTGCTATCTACCTTAAGGGGGTGACCGACTGCGTAGCTACGAGACCCGTTACAATTACGCGCTCGTGTTCTGCCGTGTCTCAGGCAGGCGGAATGAACCGAGCGTGTCACCAGGAACAGTGGGAGAGCGGCGGATTGCAGCCATCTTGAATCATGTCTTGGTGGGGAGGTGGAGGAAAAGTGATGCAAGAGAAAAGAGCAGCGGTGATTATCGAGCGGCGCTGAGCTCTCCGGCTGCGCTACGATCGCTGCTCGAGATAACATGGCGCGCTCAGATGCAGCCTGTCTCCCTCAGACTTAAAAGAGAATCGCGGAGTTTAGTTGCGCTTCGGGGGGAATCTGTGTAGCTTTATGGATCCCAAATCAGAAGTACGAGCGCGGAGCTGCACGGAGACAAACGTGTCATTTCACAGTGCTAACAAAGACAGCGGCATCGTGTGTAGCTAGTTAGCCCGCCGCTAGCTGTTCCTAGAGGAGCTGCAGGCGAGATTTCCTGACTTCTACTTTTAAATCAGGCGGAGTGGAATACAGCTGGGCCCCAAAAAGAGTTAGAGGTGGCGTGGAACGTCTTTAGCCACTCGAAGGAGTATCGTTAAAGGTCAGAGTCGCTGTGGGAGTGCACTGAACAAGGTGCGGATGAGAGAGAGCGAGAGAGAGAGAGAGAGAGAGAGAGAGAGAGAGAGAGAGATCGCTCTATCTGTCAGACACATTGCTCACACTGTGCATTACACAGCCAGGAGTAAATATTCAGCCACCAATAGCTGAGCTTGCGCGTCCTTAATACACACTGCAGGTGTATTATCACTCCGAACGGCCTTATCTCTGAGAGACAGACAGACAGATGGTTAAAGGCCCTCTCTCTCTCTCTCTCTCTCTCCCTCACACACACACACACGGAGCAACTCTGAGTAGATCAACCAGCGCAGCATCTTTGAGCACGCTGCTATTCAAAGTCCTCCTTTATGGTGTTGAGCAGGAGAGCGCACAGGCGAGAGGAGACTTACAGGAGAGACGGCAAAAAAAAAAAAACCCTGACACTTTACAAGTGGGGAAAGCGCACAGTGAGAGAAATAGATCATGCGTAACATGGAGATAGGCGTAAACACACACACACACACACACACACACACACACACACACGCGCGGGCTTGTGCAGCAAGTGCACAGTTGCAGTGTGTGTATTTAGCAGCCACAGTCTGTATGGATCGGACTGATCAGATCGGTACGGCTGATAAATGGTAACACTGCACACAGGACGAGCGACATTACCAAATAATAAGGAGAAGAAGTTGTAGATTTAAATGTAAATTCTCTCTTTATATAATGGCTGGATTTAAAGAAAGTAAAGCAGTTAGGATACAAAGTGAGGCAAGTCATATTAAATTAAATAAAAATAATAATAATCAAATAAATAAATAAATATATATACACACGTGTATATGTAGGCTTTATCTATCTATCTATCTAGTGTGACCTGATGCAGTAAAAATGAGCCAGGATCAGTAGAACAGAAAGAGGACGAGCTTTAAAATGGCACAAAAATGGTTTATGCTCGTGGAGTGAAGCCTTCCGGAACGTGGCTTACTTTTATTGCTTGCAATGACATGGACTATTATTAATAATTCCATATGGAGCGAGAGCGAGAGAAGTCCAGGTTTTATTTTGATATCCGGATGTTGGGTGTTTCCCGAAATAAAACCATGCAAAATTTTCCGCGCGATTCTTCCTTTGCGGAATTTTTCCTGTGCGCACAGGATGCTTTCTATTATTCGTTGTTTTATTTAATTTTTCAATTTCCCTTTAAGGGTTCTTTAATTTTGTCTTGGAGCTAAAAACTAACCTGTGCGACTCCCGACTCATTTTCCGGCTGGTTATATCGGCCGCGTGTCGAGGCTGACGCGGCGGCGTGACGTAAAGCTGTACTTTAGAGACGAGCTAAGCTCAGCAGATCTGAAGATGGACAAAGTCGACTTGTGTATTATATGAAATACACTCGAATACGTGGCTTCCAAAGTCAGAAAAAGACGTAGAGAGTGAACAGGTCTGTTGCGGCTTCACGCCGCTGCTGGGGAATTGGGCCTCCGCTTAGCGCTGCAGAAGTGCGGCTCTTTATCAGGGCATTAAAGAGTTTCTGTGATTTGTGTATGTAATCAAGATGTCCGGAGAAATGGTTTATAACCGCTTTTGCGCTATCAGGGCATTAAAGAAACTAAAAACGTGTCACTTCTGTGTGAATGATTATTGTTTATACGTCATAGACGTAATCCTTAACAAAGCAAAACGTGAACTATCCTATAACATAAAAGAATATTTTCACACCAATTAAATCACGGTAATAAAATTTGATCAGCATTTAGTCTGCATGAGTAATATTTAATTTTCTTAATTGATCATTTGAAGTGTAATCGTTTTAACCGTCCGCCACCGTTTGCTTCATCATTTACACAAAGGCCTGCGCTGTTCGATAAGCAACAGAACAAGGTATTATACATTGTGTCAATCAAAGCAAATCCGTTTTAATTAAAAAAACACTCACTCAACCTTTACGTCCACTTACAATTCGCAATAATAATGGAGTGGCAATTAATATGATGGCTTACAGTCGCTTTCTAACTTACCTTATTCGGACGCTCTCAAACGGAGCAACTAATTGATAAAAGTTCTCTAAAAAGGATTTAATAGTAATTGCTTTTTCTTTCTTTCTTTTTTTTTTTTTAATCAGGCGCGTGCAGCAAAGCTATAAATATCATCCGGCTGCAATAAAAGTAACACGGATAGCGCCCCTGAGCGTCACGAGGCACGAAATGAAACGGACGTTTCACTGTTTCGCTTCTCTGTGGCGGAGACGACATGCAGAAAGAAAGAAAGTAGGAAAAGTGAGAAAGAAATAGCTTTCATGTCATCTAGGCTGCAATTTCCCAAATTACAAATACACTCCATTAAATTAAATTTTGCCCACAAGTCTCAGGAAGGATCCATCGACTCCTGCAGCTCGCATCAATTAAACAATTTATTACGGCATACACGCGGCAGTAAGCGCTCCTTTACGAGACCTGAACCGCGATAATAACTACCATATATAAATTAGGCTTCGTGTCTTACGATTTACACAAACGCCATTTCTCATTCGTGCAATAAAAGATACATTTTTCAAAACTATAAAGCCGTTTCGCTTCAGGCCACGGTGCCTGCGTACGACTTAAGAGCTTTGTTTTATTTGGCTTCTCGTAGGTGAATAAAAAGAAAAACAAAACCAGCATTGTTAATAATAAAAATAACGAAATAAACTTTAAAAATGGCGTCTCGTGTTGCAGCACTGTTAGTTCACTCTGCATGAATTCTGGCCTGGGTCGTACGTACCTGCTGTGCTTCCCACAACGCCGTCGTCAGCCATTTTGTCACACGACGTCATCGGGAGAACAAATTAATAAAATTTAAAGGAAAAAAAATTAGGAATGATGTTTAAAGGGGAAAAAAAAAAAATCCCTCCTGGTTGTGCACACTGTTGCTAATCATGCTAGAAAACGTTAACGGAGATACAAAGAAAACGATTCCTAATCCGGAGGAATTCTTACTCCTGATGCGCGCTGGAAAAAGACGTGCTTCTTTTTCAGTAAATACAGGATAGCAAAATGACGCCACAAAAAAAAGAAGAAGAGGCTCGCTGTATTGGTCTGATTTTATCCCATCACCCTGGGATACACTTTCTTATTCTTACCTCAACAATACACTCTCACACACACACACACACACTACACAATACACAACCCCGCCTTGATCAAGGAGTCCCTGTGTTTATGCAGTATAATACTCGGCATTCATCCCTGCTGTAGTTGGAGCAAGGGCTTATGGGTAAAGTGCAGGACACTGACATGGGCGAACAGGGGCGAAGCAGCGTGGTGCGGATTCACCATCCGAACCCGGAGAAAAAGAGAGAACGACAGAGGGAGGGAGGGAGGGAAAGCGGGAGGCTACACGAGTCCTCACAAAGGAGGGGAAAGAGAGAGAGAGCGAGAGGGACAGAGAGAGGGACGGAGAGACAGACGGTGAGACCGAGAGCGTAGCAACGATATTATAATCTATTCTATTGTGTGTTAGAACGCTTTAGGTCAGGAAACGTGATCCAAACCTGATCACGCTACGTTATAGATATAGATATAGATAATAACGTCAGGAAAACTCTCATATTCCCAGGTGTGGTGTGTCCCTTAAAATCTAATTTAATGCACCATGGCCTACTTTCTTTCTTTCATTTCTTTCTCTCTCTTTTTTTTTTTAAAGAGCGGTAAATCAGAATCTCTTGCTGAGAGCGATTTCTAAAATAAAAAAATAAAAAAAAAAGAGAGAGGAATGTATAGTGAAATACGGCATTTAATAGGGCTCTGTTTAAACACCATGTGATACCCATAGCGGTGATATGATGTGGTGAACCGTCATGATTCACCTTAGTGAGAGAATTTTCACCGTAAATGCCAACATATTAAAAACAAAATAAAAAATAAAAACAAGTAGCGGGAAAATTACCATGGATTCGAATTTTATTTAAGTTTTAATATTATTGTGTCCTGCTGCCTGTAACGACTTACTTTTGGAGACTATTGTCAAGATTTTACAGATTTTTTTAAAGATTTTAGTGTGCGGGCGTGTTTGTGTGTGTGTGTGTCTGTGTGTGTGTGTGTGTGTGTTCTCAATACAAGTATTGTAAAGTTTTTGGGGGGGTTCATTTATTTTGTCCACACTGTGCACATATTTTCAGGTTTCAAGGCTGTGTGTGTGTGGGTGTGTGTGTGTGTGTGTGTGTGTGTGTGTGTGTGTGTGTGTGTGTGTGTGTGTGTGTGAATTGTGCAAGTATCACCATGTTTCAATTGTGCATGTATTGTCAAGTTTCAAGGTTTTATTTTTTTTGACATACTGTCAAACTTCTGGATTGAGCTATAAACCTTCAGTTTGCTTTGTCAATACTGCAATGAAGAGGAGGCAGAAAGTTTGGTGCATGCTGGGATAGGACGAGTTTGCTGTCCAGGAAAGGTCATCAGTCAGTGTGTGTCTGTGTGCGCGCGTGTGTGTGTGTGTGGGCGGGGTGAGAGGCTGGATGGAAGTGGGCCTGACACACCTGACATAAAGACACGACTCCTGGCTCACGGTCTGCCGTGTGCGTGCGCATGTATGTGTGCGAGTGTGTGTGTGTGTGTGTGTGTGTGTGTGTGTGTGCATGTGCGCATGTGTGGCAAAGACAGAGATGGAGACAGGTTGCCGATATCCTACAGAACCCGTTTTGACAGCTCGAGATTCCTATCACACCAAATAACACCTTCATCTCAGTAATAACAGCGTGTAGCCGCGGAGTAAAGAAGAAAACCTGACATGCTGGAAATCTGAGCCGTATAAATGATTTTACCCCGACGAGTTTAGGGTTTATGGCCGGAATGAAAGGACGTAATAATCTTTAAATAATGCAGGCGGTGATTAGATAATGCTAAATTGTTGCTGGTAGAAATTAGCGTTTGATTTGAACAGCAATTAGCTAATACTAATGAACGACCTTTAAGAAACGCTGTTGTTTAAGCCGACGTGATTTGCAGACGGAAGATCAAAAGCTGCACTTACATCGGCAGTTTTCCATGCTCCGGGGCTTCGGACGCAGCGGCCTGTGAACGGAGAGAGAGAGAGAGAGAGAGAGAGAGAGAGAGAGAGAGATCAGACAATAGCTCTGAAGCCTCTTCTATACATCACACAACCTTAAAAAGGAGCAAAGTGTAAAAGATGCAACGCACACACACACTCATATCACACACACTCAATCTCTCTCTCACACACACACACGCAAAGACGGATTCATTCTCACATGAAAAGCTGAAGAGATGTTTAATGTCTGTGTTTAATTCTCTGCCCAGTTCCTCTCTCTCTCTCTCTCTCTCCACTCGTCTGAAGGACTTAACACAATTCGTATCCCATCTATTAAGAATATAAGAAGCTATTTCACGCAAATGTGTAATTTATATGCAAAATGTCAGCCAAAGTACAGCTTATCATTAGCGGTCTAATTGCACACATCGGGGCTGCGCTCCAGAATCAAATCGCTCGGAGAAGGGCACTCGTTCCTGCCGATGAGCGGCTCTTGAGCCCCATCTACTGGGCCGAGTCGCGCTCCACTCTTTCCCTCGGCCCGAGGAGACGAGAGTCAAAGAAACACAGGCGAGTGGAACGGCGTGCTCAAATTACACTTTTAAAAAAAGAAACCAAAAAATAATAATAACAATAATAATTAAAAAAAGTGAGTGATGTGTTTAAAATGGCACCCCACTCCCTGTGCCCTACACTACGGGACACTATTACAGTGATTTATTCATCATTCTGTCACATAAACACCATCAAACACTGTGGACGTGTCCCAAATTACACGTCTGATGAAGAAACGTATGTAACGGTGCCCTGCTCCCTATCCCATTACACTCCACCACACAAGCGCCCTCGAGGTGGACGTGTCCCAAACATTCACACACCCTGTTCACTACAAAAAACCATCACAGACACCCTATCATCCAACATGGGCGTGTCTCACAGTCTATTCACTACATAGGTCACCTAACATCTTACCATTATGAGTCCACAGCTAATGTGGACACGTCCTAAACCACACACCCTGTCCATTATACACACATCCCTATTTATCATCGGTCCACTGTGGACATGTCTCAAACCACACACTCCAATCCCTATATAGGCCACATAAATGCCATCCCAACTGCCTGACATCGCCAGGCCACTGTGGCTGCGTCCCAAACCACAAACCATAATAAAAATGTACGCGTCTCGTAACGTCACAAACGTCACGTCGTCTTCCCGTAAATGTGGGTGTGTCCCAAATCATCAGTGCACTGTGGGTGTGTCCCAAATCATCAGTGCACTGTGGATGTGTCCCAAATCATCAGTGCACTGCGGGTGTGTCCCAAATCATCAGT
>JAQQZX010000039.1:3805974-3818937 GCA_030068355.1 Notoglanidium maculatum | reverse complement strand
TGTGTGTGTGTGTGTGTGTGTGTGTGTGTGTGTGTGTGTGTGTGTGTGTGTGTGTGTGTGAGTGAGAGAGAGAGAGACAGAGAGAGAGAGAGGTGGAGAAGTCATTAAATGGGTCTTGTGATATAATTGTAGAAATATTATAGACCAGTAGGGACTAGATGACGAGTCAGGTCTTGTGCAAGCGTGCACACACCCCGCCCCCCCACCCACACACCCACACCCACACACACACACACACACTTGCGGCAGCATGGCTGGGTGCTGTGTTTGAGTTAATGCTGCAGGAGTCGGAAATACAGAGTCGTTTCATTCGGGAAGAACTTCTGATTGCCAGCGAGACTGAACTCAGCGTGGTACTGAGCACAATCAGAGACGATGGGATGAAGAGACGGAACACACACACACACACACACACACACACACACACACACACACACACACACACACACATGAATGTGATGTGTCTGCAAGGATAGGTGAAAAAAATCTGTATGTATATCATATATACTGTATATTACAGAATGTAACAGAATGCTACGCTCACTACTGTTAACATAGTTGTCATTGAATCTTCTGTGTGCGTGTGTGTGTGCGTGTGTGTGTGTGTGTGTGTGTGTGTGTGCGTGCGTGTGGACGATTAAAAGCTCTATCCACGAGGGGGCAGGTCAGGGCCGAGACATCCCTCGCCGGCAGGTTTCCATGTCAGCATGCCAACTACTCTAGTGCACACACACACACACACACACACACACATGCACGTTTCTTTCTGTGACAGGGTGTGAAAACGTGTGTAATTGCAGGCGAGCTCTTTTGGCTTCACTTCCAAACTGTCCTCGGTTGTGGCGATGCTGGTGTAGCGTTTCAGCACTACTGCGTTCACGTGTGCAGAGTTAAAATCATCGGCGTTCCCCACGGAGCAGCATTTCTCACATTCCTTTTCTCTTCTACAGGGTTTCTCAATTAGAGGAGGGTTTAAATGAGCCACTTTGTGCCAGAGCACAGCGAGGCCAGTGCGATTTCAGCCGCTGTGGGGAAACGGAGCAGTCGAGGAAGCGACCATGCATGAGAAACCCGGGTGAAGGTTACGCAGTGGAAAAGGTGAGTGGGAGGGAGACAGGAAGCGTGAGAGAGAGAGAGAGAGTGAGAGAGACAATGAGAGAGAGTGAGAGAGAGAGAGAGAGAGTGAGAGAGACAATGAGAGAGAGTGAGAGAGAGAGAGAGAGAGAGAGAGAGAGAGAGAGAGTGAGAGAGAGAGAGAGAAAGAGGCAGAACACAGATGAAGTGAAGAAAAACAACACACCATTAGGAAGTGTGGAGAACTTGTGTAATGGTAACTAAAAGCAAGGTGTGTGTGTGTGTGTGTGTGTTGGAGAGAGGGCACAAGATACTGTAAGAAAGAAGGAGTCAATGCAGGCCAGTGAACTTTGGAGGGTCTAAATTCTACAAACACACACACACACACACACACACACACACACGCACACGCACACACCTTGCTTTTAGTTAAAATTACACAAAAACACAGCTTCTTTATAGTTACTTTTACACACACACACACACCTTACGTTTAGCCCATGCACACACACACACACTATTTACATTTATGCACACGCACACACACACCCCTTACTTTTATGCACATGCATACACACACTTTACTTTTAGTTGTTTTAACATGCACGCACGCACACACCCACGCACACCCACGCACGCACACAGCCCCCGTGTGGGATCAGTACATTGTTATTTCAGGGCTGTTAGGAAGCTGTAAGGATGATGAACTCTATTTTCAATAATTGTTGAAGACTTCACTCTGTCTTGAAACATCTTTGGGAAGAAGTGCCTGGACATTAATCACAGCGCGAACACGGCTTTATTTACCTTCATCCACACACCTCAGCCAATTATACCTGTATCAGCAGGCAGTACGCTCCACACTCATATATAATAAGATGTCCCATTATATCCTGTTTTGGCACAGAGCACGTAACTCATCACGCTCTTGCTAGTCTCTAGCCTTGATTAGCGCCGTGAACCCGGAGTCTGGAGCGCACCTGTGCTCGGCTTTTGATTGACACCCCCTGTAGCTCGGCGCACAGGCTGAGTAATTACCAGAGGATTGCCGTCACTTTGGAGCCACTTTTCCAATCTCAAATTAAGTGTTCCTGCAAAGCCTAACATTTGTAGCGTGACTTGACACAAAGGGACTCTTTCGGGAGGGAAAAATAAAAAGAGAAGTCCAGGTTGAAGAGACGGACATGAAGGCGCAGCACGATCTTGCAGCGACACCTGTTTAAGCTAATTCCGCTAAAGAGACCTGGCTCGTTTTACAGCGATTTTATTTATCATGCACAAAATAAACGAGATTGTACAGATATTATACGCGTACCACACACGGCACACGATACAGGTGATCGGCGGTTCGTACGAACGCTGCAGATGACGCTGTTACAGATCGACGCGCTCCCGTTCTGGGATTTCTATGCGTTCAGACACGGCTGTATTTTATATTTACGAGTGCTCGTATTATTAAGGCTGTCGTGCTAATGCTATTATCACATTAGAAGGATTAGATGGAGTCCTGATGCGAGGATATCTGTCAGCGCAGGTATTGAGGAGAGAATTAGCTTCATCCGACAGCAGGAAGGGCTTTTTTTTTTTTTTTTGGACTATAATACACTTTCGTATTATCTCCTACCTCGGGGGAACGTCAATAAAATGACTATTGCACAAGGAGAGGTCGGAATATCTTGGACACCGGCTGAATATTAATTAACAGACTTTGGCACCGTCGTGCACGGACGTTCCGAGTCTCGATAAGGGCTGCGGGACGGGCGGGAGTTCAAGTGAGGGCGCTTTGATGTTTCGTGGAGATAAAACAAGTGCTCGGTTTTAATGACAAACATAAAAACATATCCGGAGGTGCGAGCGAGCGTAACACGCGCAGCGGCTGATTGACCTCGCTATTCGAGCTCGGCTCATCGTCTCCTGATTATCAGCTCCACATGGGAACGGGCAGCTTGGCCTACTTCTGCGCATCACTGGCGTATCTCTGCTTTCGAGACGATACGATGAACATCTTGGATCGTATTGTATCACTAAAGACACATTTAGAGCGGCTAATGATTAAACATGATACGACTTAGAGCTGTCTCGGAGCAACACGATCCGGCAGGCCGCGCCTTCGCTAGGACCAACACTGCGTCTGCATGCCATTACCGAGCGGGTGCTGATCTGCGCTCTACATCCTGGTGTCGTGTTTTGCAGCTCGGACTGCTCTCTGATTTGGTTACTTGTTTGCAGTTTGATGCAGGTCTCTATCTATTTTTGGAACTTAGCTCTCGGATCCGGATCGGGTTTGTGCATTCTGCGGATTTATATTCCGAGAGACTCCCAGAAGGGGAACTGAAATAGAAAATTCCTTGTTATTAAGAGTTAGGGTTGAGGGTCAGGGTTGCGCTTAGGCAACCCTATGACGTGTTTCGGTATTGACGCAACACGTTTTGCACGTTTCCGGCAGCGCTCTCTACGTTCGTCAGTAAGACACCTCGTTATCAACAGCACAGTCTTCTCTGGAGTGAACAACAGAGGGGGGAAATATCGACGTGAGGGTGGAAACGTGAGGGCGGCTCCGCTACATCACACTGTGGTGTTTTCATTATTTTTGCTTTAGCAGTGTATCATGAAGTGTTTAACTCCTTACGGTTTACATAATCGGCTTTATTTATATTTTTTAGGGCTGGGAGGTTCGGCCTGACACTCACAACACGGTATAAATTAAAGCATGGATAGTAATGGTATACCTCATGGTATATTCTGTTCACCGCTATTACTGTAATCTTAATAGCATTACTAGGGCATATTTCATATAGTGCGGCGCGCAGCCGGGCGATGTTGCAAAAGGAAAAATTAGAAAAACAATTCTCAATTTTTTTCTTGCGTCGAAAAATTGAACAAATTTTAAAAAGATGAAAAATTGTCAATTATTTACAGTATTTTATTTATTAGAATGGACTTTGGAAAAATGTTAACCTATAGCAAATAGTGTATGTTTTTTAATCAATAAAGAAAAAATATTATATTAATTTCTTTTATTATGTTATATTATTTGCACTATTTGCTATCAATAGTGCCGTCATTATTTACGCACATCATTTATTTACGCGACAGAGTAAACGCGTGACACGAGACGCCCTGTCGCCGTCGGAGTTAGCTGCCTAGCTCGTTGCTAACAAAACACGAACGCTTTCCCGCTCCGTCTGTTGAACGTGCCGAGGTGGAAAGTGACACCATTCTTCCTGGCAACTCTCCGCTTAGGATGTAATGCGGCATCGTATTCTGCATAAACCCGTTCATCTGCCGTTTCAGATCCGCACCGATTCCATCTCCCTGAAGTGACGTTTGAACCTTCCTTTCCTTGGCTCGGTCCTCAGGATTAGGATGCACTGAACTGGTCAAAATCCATCCCATACCGTACAAATTCACACTGGCGTGCTTTATACCCCGCCCACCCCAGCTTCTCCGTGTCTCCGTGTTTCATACTTCATGTTTAATGCGTATTTAACGTGAGGACGTGGTTACTGTCCCTGATGTGCCATTCCGGTTTTGGCAAATCATATCACGGGTTCAAAATGGGTCCTTTTGCGTTCATTTGAAGCTGAGTGAGGCTTTATCGTTCCACCATCCCGTTGTTAATGCGCACGGAGCAGCAGCTCTGACCTGAGATGATCACGACTCTATTTCGGAGTAGAATGTGCCGTTTAGTGGAGAGCACTGCAGTAACGCCAATCCCATCGCTGACACGGGTGGTGTGTTTGCATTGACTCGTGTTGTGATTCCGGAGGCTCGATATTGCATCCACGTGGATATGGTCGATAAAGATTGACTTGGCTTGACCAGAGTGGTGATTATTTGCGGAATCGCAGTGGTAACAGACTGAACGTGCTGACTCGGAGCCAGGCTAACTCACTGTCCGCGCAGGAAGGACGTCGTGAGGCTACGCTAACCCTCCACACACACATATACAGTGACAAATGTTTTAGTACCAAACGTTCGACCCATCTTAACCCAGAAAGATGAGTGTGTAAGTGTGTGAACACTCATAGCATGAATGACACAAACATGTGCTAGATATTAAATATTACACGTCTGTGATAAACTACCATTATAATTACTATGACTGCGACCTGTTCCTCCTCTTACTAACCACTACCACTCCTACCACCACTACAACTAATAATAATGTTTATTTTATACAGTGCCTCACGCAGTGCACCACATTTCTAGCAGTTTAAGACTTGGAGCATAATCAGATTTATCAGGGTTTAATACACACACAGGATGAAGGATGAAGTCTTTATATTGCATTTCTGCACGAGCGCTAGCTCGTGTAGCTGCTCACAGGAAGATCCGTCAACTTTAACATTAGTATCGGCAGTGTACCTCCCGTGGACCATTAATTACTGTTCGTGTCTAATTTTAATGCCCGTCACATGAAAAAATCTGCTCGCGTGGCCCAAAGTCAGTGAAGCGGAGTTAATGTCACCACCATGAAGTCGATTATTTAACAATAAAGCATGCTGAAGACTTTTGTTCCTCTCGTACCACAGCACAGGTGATTTCATGACCGCACAGGAAGCCCGGCCTAAAGCCTGACATGTCATTAAAATGCGTCCATGAAACCTTCACGTCTTAACGTGTCTATATCATCCCCATATCACCCTATATCATATTTTTACACTATTTGGAAATGTATAGTTGATACACGTGTCTAGCTGTCACTGTTCGTAGCTTAGCTGCTTCTTAGCTCGGCACGTGGACACTTCTGCCTTGGCCTTTTGATGCTCTTACCGGTGTTTAAAGGACATGCCGACACTAACCCATCTCCTGAAGCCGCCGGCGCGCTGTTACAGACTCTCCGCGTATTCGGTGATCCGGTTTGGGCACGGAAACGCGCGGAACACTTTAGGCGCATGTCGGAGAAGCGTTTTGAACAGAGCGTGCAAGAAAAGGAGAGCTTATTTCTTGTCGATATAAGCAAAATCAACAGGTTCCTTTCAGACACACATATCTATGATGTAATTCTTCTCAATAGCCATAAAGATGGTAATGCTTCTCTCTCTCTCTCTCATGTGAATAATGCTGCATGAGGAGCTCCACGGCTGCGGTGTATTTGCGCACACATGACAGTGCTGCGACGAGAGGATCAGAACAAATGGATGCACCTTCCTCTCCACCCGCTCTGTAGAGGCCCTGCTCTCCCACTATCACACCACTCTGCTGACGAATGGTGTGCGTGTGTGTGTGTGTGTGCGTGTGTGTGTGTGTGTGTGTGCGTGTGTGTGTGTGTGTGTGTGCACGCAGGTAGAAAAACAGATAAGGAAGATAAATTCAGCTCGGTGCACGAGCCAATGGACTCACGGTACAGTCACGCACACGCATAAGCAGTAATACACATCACATATATGCACTCAGCACTCTCTTTCTCATTTCCTCATCTCCTCTATATTCTCTCGTTTTTCTGCGCGCCACACTCTCGCCGAGGAAAGGGAGAAGGATGGCCTTGGCGCGCTCCAAGACAAAGGGAATTCTCCTGCAATTTGGCTGGTAATCAGGAAGCAGCAGCTGGGTCAGGAGGCTGCTTTTCTTCGCCTAATGCACAAAGCCATTCTCTCCCTTTCCTCCTGGACATCAAGGAGTCATTTACCAAACATTTATCTTTTTTAAAAAGCCATTATGCCGTGTTACCGTGCTTGATTGTTTCTTTATTGAATTTGCCCAGCCCCGATACTGCGTAACGCTTCAGGTCTTGGCGAAATGATCTTTTTTTTCCCCCCTTCCTCTACCCGGCTCCGTCTCTCCATCTCTCTCTATCTCTGTAGATCACGAGTACACTAGCAGGAATGGGTCATAAAAAAGCGGGGTGACAGGCTGTATGACTGCGAAGAGAGAGAGAGGGGGGAGAAATGAAAGCAGCTCGACCATGGTGAGAGCGCACTCGAGTACACTGTTATTACCGTCGCCTTGCCATCGCTGACGTCTTTCATTTGCTTGCGTACGGCTTACGGTCATAATCGAATACGGCCTGTCCGCACGGCAGCTCTGTGCATCATCGCTAAAGATAAGGCTGGACCGGAAAAGAGCGGCTGACTGTAGGAACGCTGCGACTTTTACACAATCACTTGTACAGGAAATAGAAAAAAAAACAGTTCCTATTATCCCAAGTGCAGTCAATCGGGCCGGACGTTTAATTCTGCACAGGAGCAACAATGCAGTAAACTGTCTCAGCTGTTACTGTAGCATGCACAAGTTGACTGTTTTCCAATAAATGCACATTTGTGAAGGGTTTCTTTCCATCTTAATGTTAAACACTAACATTTTTTTCAGCAATTAAAGAACATGACGTACTTCTTATCCGTTTATAGTTATTTTTCTAGATGAATATTTACTTCCTCACCAGCCTGTTTTTTCCCCTTTCTTAAAGTGATGACAAAAAGAGCAAAAAGCCCTAAAGCATAAATTCCTCTGATCTGAAAATGTCATCTTAAACAAAATACGTTAATTAAAGAAATAAAGAAAGAGAAAGTGCAGACATCGGAGACTCCGTCTAGAAATGTTCAACAACAATTACTAATAAATGTTGCAGAAGAATATTCTGGAACTTCAGAGGTCAGTATTGCAATTCCAATACGAGACGCATGAGATTCACCCAGTTCACGGTTCGATATGGTTCACGATGTTGTCTTCACGATTAGATTTTTCCGCAACGTTTTTGAGGAAAAAAATGGAAATTAAAAGAAAGTTACATATTTTTATAGAATTTTTTTTTTAAATTATTCGCAAACATCTGTAAAGTTTGGAGTAAAATATAACAGCCTGTTAACTAAAAATTAGATTTTATTAAAAATGAAAAAAGTTACTAAACTTCTTTTTAAAAATGAAAAAAGCTTACACATAAAACGTCTACCTGCGGCTGCGTCTCTTTCCTTTACCTCGACGGTGTGTAAACGAAAGCACGGAAGCTCTTCCTCATTGTAGGCCTGTTTCTTGTGTGTTTTCGCAGCATTCTTCCGCCTACGGTGGGTCGCGTGTATTCTCGCTACTGTACGCTATTGCGCCCTCTGCTGTCCAAATATCACAATTACAGCTAGGAAAATCTGAGCGATGAATCCCGGTTCTTTTTAATCCCATCAACTCAATCATAAATTTGTACTGCTATTTATCGATGCACGATATATCGTTACATGCCTGATATGAGTGTGGTGATGTAAGTGAAGCGCTGATGCTTTTACTTTTAATGAGTTTAGATTTGATCAAATCTTTGCAAATGATCTGTTGTGGTTTTAAAAGCGACGTAATCACTCGGAGCAGATTTCCGTGCACAAAAGAAGCTGCAGACGTGAAGAGAAAAGTATCTCCAGTCAAAGCCGAGTGCAGAGCCGACAAATCCAAACACACTTATCATCACGGCAGTTTTCCCCCGACAGCATAACGCACGTCTCATAAGGATATTTTCCAACCATACCATTATGCTGTCCATCAAATCCATGTGCAAAGTAGGACTGAAAATAGATTCCTTTAAAAAACACACACACAAATACACACACACAAACAGAGCCAGGCTTTTCCCCCACTGGGCCGTGATTCAATTTAGTTTTGCAAGACAAGGGCAGTGCCACTGTAAACCTTCTGTTTAAGCTTGTTACTTTGCCTACAGGCTTCGTTTAGGCGAGACGCCGCGGTCCCCAAACGTCAGGTGCAATCGGCATGTAGAGCGCAGCGCATTAGCCACGACTCGGGGTGCTGCGAGGGTGCCACAGTCAATAAGGGCACTATGACGGGAGCACTCGATGCTGCCGAGGGAAAATCGGCTCCCTCTCGAGGCTGCGCCGTGGAGAAAACACTCAGACGCGTGCTGGCGTTAACCTGGACTGACAGCACAGGAAATGAAGGAGTGGAGAGCAGGAAAAGGTGATCGCTGAGCTCTCTCATGCACTCCGAGACACAGGAACTGCACGCTCGTTAGTCAAGAGGGTCACCACGAGACGACGGAAGGAGTAGAGAGGTTTGGGGAGGGGGAAAAATTTTTTAAAAAGGAGTATGGAACCCAAAATCAACATCCTAAACGTTCTGCGTCTTCTGTTTCCCGACTTCCTGCTCTTTCTCTATACCAAAGACATATACAATATCATTTGCAAGGAAGCAAGAACACTCATCTAAGACCTGCTTCATCCTTGTCTTTAAATTCGCTTCTAGCAGCTTCCAGTTTCACAAACCCGTGACAAAGACTGCGGAGCCACCAGAGAGGTTATAGCTAGTAACAAACGCATGGATTTTCAGCTAAACTACCTGCATATAATTATCATGGGGGGAAAAAAAAAGAAAAGAAAAGAAAAGGATGGGTTCCCCTGAGAGTCTGGATTCTTCCTCATGTCGCATCAGGGAGTTTTTCCTCGCCATGTCACCTCTGGATTGCTCATTAAGTCCACATCTGGATGTCTGTAAAGCTGCTTTGTCACAACGTCTTTTTTAAAAAGAGTAAAAGTCGCCTTTACTTCATTGCCCCCTAGTTTCCTGGAGAACATTCAGCGTACTTTCATTTGGCTTTCTCGGTTCCATAAGCAAGAGCGACTGCACTTTTCGCAGGATAATCTTACTCTCACCGCGCCGCTGCTGGATTCTGGATTCTGATTGGTCAGAAGTTGTTGATTAATGTTCTA
The DNA here is from genome assembly GCA_030068355.1 of Notoglanidium maculatum. Lineage (NCBI taxonomy): Eukaryota > Metazoa > Chordata > Actinopteri > Siluriformes > Auchenoglanididae > Notoglanidium > Notoglanidium maculatum. The sequence goes on along the minus strand of JAQQZX010000039.1, from coordinate 3,809,218 downwards.
TAACAGCAGCTCTGACAGCAGTGCAGCTGTAAATCACGGGTTTCTGTTATTGCGATGCGCTGCGGCGTTTTGCAGACGTGTGTGTGTAATCGCTAAGCTTTCTCTTAGGAGATGTTTAATTATTTACGGAACGAGTCTCCGGTTTCGGCGCTTTGTAACGGTCAGAGGTCGAGATGTGACCTTTTCCTGACCTTTTCATTTTTACGCTTTGTGTTAACACTTTTTTTGTCTTGTCGATTAACTTCGAGAGAGAAACGAGAGAGAACACGACCGCTCTAACATAAGCTGTAACATTAAATGCAACTATAAATGGATAAAAAGTAAACATCTTTCTTTGAAATAATCAAAATAAATAAGTAATTGCTGACATGCTGCAGAGGAGTAAAGCACTTAAGGGAAAATAAATCATCGTCATGCTAGTAGCAGTGCCTCTTCATCGCACCACCCTGTTGTTGATTATTTTCCCGTGACAGCACGACTCGGAGTGTTTTATTTCTTACGTATCGGGTGTTTATAGTCACCAGCTCTCATGCCTGTACAATATGCCGTCTTATTTATTTATAATATTTATTAATTCTGTTTGACTTATTCAAAAACCAAAGGAAAAAAGTTGCTTTGTTTTGTTTTGTGCTTCTAAATTGAAATAATTACAGCAACTAATCACGATTTTAGAATCGAGCCCGATTTTGTAATTAGTGCTGTAATTATTGTTTTATCCGTGACGGTGCAGCTCCGGGGTTCAGCGGAAGGTTCCGCCTCAATAAAGACATCCTTGTGACTCACATCTGTTACTCTGCGCTGGTTCCTGAGCGATGTTCAGATGTGCGATTAAAAAAAATAATCACGGCAAAGTGGAAGTTGGCGTGATGATGGAGGGACGTCTCGGCGCGGCCTCTTTTTTCTGCTTCTCGCCCATTCGTCTGCTTTAAACGTGTTAAACTCTCGTCACTGATCATCCTGAGTAATGGAGGCATGCATTATTCATGCCACCTCTCTCTCTTAATCATCGCCAGCCATTTTAGATTGTCCTGCGTTTGATGAACTCTACGCCGACGCGCACTGCTCCGACTGTAACTACTTTGGGATGAGAAAAATGAAGGGGGGGCGACCGGAAACATCCAGAGGCAATCGAGATGAGACATTAAGAATCAGAGGAACGCTCCTTCGTTTCGCCGTCGTTGCCGTGGAACGGTTTTACTACAATAATCCTGAGAGTGGAAGGAAAAAGCAAGTGGTTTAATGTCAGCGCGTGCTGTTTACGGTCCCACTCGGAGATGTTAGTTTCTCAGCAGGGTGAGAGAGAGACGCAGAAACTCATTAGCACACACTGATGGGAGTAATGTATGCCTTTAGCTAGAGACTAACCTCACACTGTACACACGCTGCGTGAGAGCGTCGGGAAGCCGTCTGTGCGCGCGCGCGCGCGTGTGTGTGTGTGTGTGTGTGTGTGTGTGTGAGCGAGAGATGGAGATCATCTCACTTTACTTTGTGCGTCGCTTCAAATAACAGCATTAAAAGTAAGTGCTTGTGTGTGCGCATATTAAAAAAAATGGAGAAGGAAGAACCATAAATTACACACACGACACTAAGTGTGTGTGTGTGTGTGTGTGTGTGTGTGTGTGTGTGTGTGTGTGTGGAATACAACAAGCATTTCCTTCAACTTTAAAACTACTTAAAGTACAGACATTAACCACAAAAAGGTGAGAGCCGTGTCCATCCGTAACAAAGAAGCTGAAAAAACACGTGAGCGTTCGCGTTTGAAACGTGTTTTTCTTTGCTCACAGTTATTGCTGGGGATTCTCTTTCTCCGAGTTCTTTTATTGTTGCTGTGAGCTGTAAAGCACTCCGTGTTTTTACGCTTGATACGTGCTGGACAATTAAATAAATGAGAAGAAATAATAACAATGCGATAAATTATTTAATAAGAATTCTTTTCTGAAATATAGTGGATATCAAGTTATATTTTAAGTTATATTATTTATATATGTTCATTTTATGTTGATTATATATATATATATTTTTTTTTTGAAAATGCTTTTTTTTAATTTACTGTCATTTAATTTTCTTCTCAAATTTTTCAAATATTAATTGACAATTTTTCAGATATGAAATCTTAGGGGTTTGGTTTTTTTTGTATAAACATAAAAATAATTTTTTCAAACCCATGTAATTTTGCAGCCCTACTGTAATTATTGTATTGCTGCAAGCGTCACATCGTGTGTCGTAGAAACACCTTCGAGAAGCGTTTTTTTCGTTTTTTCGATGAGCGACACTTACAATATGTCTTTCTTTTATTTTTTAAAAAACAGCAGAGCGTCGTTGAATTCTGCATTCTGATTGGTCAGAAGGTATTTTCTTTTCTTCTTCTTTCTTTTTGATATTTTCTTTTCTCCGCGACCGGCACCGCTTCTGATCCATTACGTACGGAATAACCAAACGAAAACGGGATGGATCGGTGGAAAGGATTTAAAATACAGCTACTTTGACAAAATATGTCGAGTTTCACGTTACGCTTTAGCTGCGGATTGTTTTTCAAAAGGAAGACAGCGGAATTGAAAACGCCGACTCGCTACTTAGCGCAGAGGATTCTGGGACGCGTGAGCCGTTTCCTGACACATTATCGTTTCTATAGCAACGGTGCATACAAAGGGTCTTGAGCAGCACATTTTCTACATCAACGGATTACAAACTTATGTGATTGTTGACATGTTGAGACGTTTTCTGTCACGTTTCTTTATCCTTTACAGTCAGGTTACCACATTTGGCCGTAACAGAAGTCGACGAGCTGTTTTTGTTTTTTATTTACTTCGAGAGACGGAAGAAAGAGAGGCTGGTGAGGGAACTGTTTACAGCTGCTGTAACGTAGGCGAGAACAGGAGCCGCCGTGCTTCATGGACGTTCTGCATCGTTTAACGTGACCATAACTTTATGAAAAATACGTTGTGCTGTTTAATGCGACGTGTCATAGCGATGCCGCTTCATCGCTCCACCATGTCTCTGATTATTTTCCTCCAACAGCAAGATATGGAGTGTTTTATTCTTTTCTAAAACATCTAATATACTGTTTCTCTTGAAATGACAATAATAGTAATAGTAATAATAATAATAATAATAACAATAATAAAGTAAGCTATAATATGAGTTTCGTGTATCAATATCACATTTCCGACAGAGAGAGAGAGAGAGAGAGACAGAGAGAGAGAGAGACAGAGAGAGAGAGAGAGAGAGAGAGAGAGACAGAGAG
>JAQQZX010000039.1:3789575-3802375 GCA_030068355.1 Notoglanidium maculatum | reverse complement strand
AGATGAGGCATTAGAGAGCACGAGTGCAGACGGATGGAATAAAGGCGTGTTCGGTGTGTGTGTGTGTGTGCGCGTGTCTGAGCGTGTCTGTGTGTGTGTGTGTGTGTGTGTGTGTGTGTGAGCGTGTGTGTGTGTATGTGTGAGTGTGTATGTGTGAGTGTGTATGTGTATATGTGTGAGTGTATATGTGTGTGTGTATGTGTGAGTGTGTGTGTGTGTGTGTGTGTGAGCGTGTGTGTGTGTGTATGTGTGAGTGTGTATGTGTATATGTGTGAGTGTATATGTGTGTGTGAGTGTGTATGTGTGAGTGTGTGTGTGTGTGTGCTGTTCTTTACTTCTCCTCACAGGCTGCTGATCAGTGGGTCCAGTGAAAGAGAATGTGATGGGAACACGTGATGACGTGTGCGTGTTGAGTCACCCGAAGCTGAGGCGGTACCGCAGAGAGAGAGAGCGCGGATCCCACACGCAGAATCAGAACCGGGACAGAACCTGCAGAAAACAAACGAAGCAAACACGGTGGACTGGATATCAGACGAACGGGTAGCGATTCGATTTTGTGTGATAGAGTTTCACTGAGAGGGAAAGCAGCTGCCCAGCTCTCGACTACAGCTCTGTTCGTTCTGGTCTAAACGTAAAGTGTCAAAAATCTCAAAGTAAACAAAAGAAAAATATCGGAATATGTTTGTGTATAAATATGTGATTTTTTCCTGAAGGGGCTGAGGGAATTTTATTAGCATATAGCTGTAGCATCATTCAACAATTTCCCACAGATGATGATAAACACTCGCGTGATACACTTACCCGAGGCCGTGTGATATGACCATATTTGTTTCTTTGCGTCGCGAATCGTGCTACAGCGATATTACTGCTACACAGACGGCCTCTCTTGCTTTGAAAGACGGGCGGCGCCGACTAGACCAGGACGCATGTGTGAAATAAAGGCTCTCGGTATAAGCATTACTACTTTGGATGGATGCGTCTTGTTTTGAAAACTAGCCATCGTTGAAACGCTGCGCGGCTAATGCTGCTAACAACCTTATCAAAATATGTGCTTACACCTCTTATTTAAATCTTTTCTGATGAGTTTGATAACCAGAAAATGCTACATTGCTGATTTAAAAAAAAAAAAAATAAATAAAAAAAAAACATAGGTTTATTTATTTTTACATAAAATCTGCTATATCGTGATATGCCTTGTTACCATGATATGAAGTGACCTGTGTCAGGATGAGAGATCCGGGTCACGTCGCACAGCCCTAAAGTATGCAGGCTACGCAGATCCACAAGAGACAAATCCAAGGATTTTTAAGGTGTATAAAATCTGGTAAAGCACCCTGTTCTGGTTTCTAATGAAAGGAGCCTGTGTAGTGAGTGCTCATGTCCACTAGAGGGAGTTCACTGCTCTGAAGTGTCAGCCCAGCACTCGTCTATGCATCTCTCTCTCACACACACACACGGAGCGAGTGCCGTTTCTGTGTCGTCTCTGTGTTGGTATCATTCCTGAAGTTCATCCTACAGCAGCGTTTCAATAAACGTGCTAAACGGTGTGATGGATTTAATCTGAGGTGAAAGATAAACGCGAGAGAGGACAGTGTTATTTCCTGGCGTGTGGCCAGGCTGCTTGACGGTATAAACGGAGGACTGTTCAGGTGGCTGGGTTGCAGGTTTTCATCCCGTTCTTTACTGAACGCTATAACGGCTGTAAGGGAAGCGGGACGTGGGTCCGGGGCTGCGTCATTTGTCCTACATGCACGATGACAGCGTAAACGCTCCTCGCACGCCTTTTAAACAATTACACCCATCACAGAAATGTCATGTGAGCAAAGTTTTGCTAATATCCCTAGAGATTATCATCTCCATATGTATTGGCACCCCTGTATCTAACCCAGTAAGCACTGTATCCCTGTCAGGGTCGCACTGGGATTGGACGCGTCACGTCGACATTGTATTATTGCACACGCAATAAAACACCTGACATCATGAAAAGGAGGAAGATAATGAACCACAGAGTGGTGTGATGAAGTGGTGTTACACTAAAGTTGATCATTTTCCTATAACAGCACACCCTGACATGCTTCATTCCTCTTATATGGCTGCCAGATACGTTACTTATTGTAGATATGTTTATATACGATCCGATTTATACCAGGCTCTGCATTCTGTTTCTCTACTTAGTCTTTGAAGAAAGGAATACAGTTCAGTAATAACGTCGTACACAAGTTGATTATTTTCCAGCATGTTCCTGAAGTTTTTATTTATTAAAGAGCATCAGAGTCACACTGCGGTTAATATTGCGGAATTTCCATGAAACAGCTTGTCCTTTGTGTTACAGCAGCTATAAGCAGCCCTTCTCTCACTTTCTCTTCAAGTTTCTAAAACAAAAAGCGGCTCAGTACCAAGAATCCGCAAAACTCAAAGCCCCCTGTCAAGGGGTATAAATGCTGCGTAAACATCTTGCAGAAGGACTCACCATATTGCGTTTCTTTGTTAAACGCCACGTTTTTCATCCGTTAATGATTAAGCGCGGATTATGTGCATCATCCGTAACACAAATCCCTCTGAATGAGCTGTTACTATAGAAACGATAACATCGGCGTTTCCCAGACGGCCACTGTGAAGGTTCTGTAAGTCTTCATGACCCTAGATTTTGTAGTCCTGATTTAGATAATTTAGAACTTAAAGCTCCACTCCGTGTGATTCTGCCCCCTGCCCCCCCCCCCTTACCCCTCCCTCTCCGAGCGTGTATCAGAGCGTGCGCTGGCCGTCAGGAGCCCGTAGCGTACCTCCAAGCGCTTACATTCACACTCCTTGCTTTTTCCGTACTGAATAATAAGTATGATCCTCCATTTTACAAAATTTGCCTTCTCAGACTTGTTCTCCAGCTCCAGCAAACACTGATTCCTCTTCTGTCTTCTTCCTCGTCTTCATTTCTTCTTCTTTGTCGTCCGGATTCACACTGCTGCTTAGGAAAACGTGAAGGCGGACCCGCTCCCTGTGTAGATATAAAGGGCTCGTTCTAAACTCACAAAAACACAGCGATACGTTACGGAAAACGTTACACTAATAGAAACATCCTTATGAATACGTCATTCCATTTATACCAACAGATCCCACTAAATCCTACATAGTGGACCTTTAATGTATTGATATATTCGTTTGTCTTTGTCTTCACTTTCTTGGTTTGTGTCGAGAGCCACGCAATGTTGTCGAGGAACAGCGATGGCTGTATGCAGAAACTCCTGAACTCCTACGCTAGTGCAGCACGGCAGGATAGCAAAACAATTACGTGCACATTCACCATTGAAATCCAACTTGTTTGGGAGAGTATTTTAAAAGCGTAGCACATACAAAGCATCCTTCGAAGTTTGAGAGATCTTCTGAGGTTCTCTCACAACGCCATCTGTCGCGACCTTTAGTCTGGGAGCTCCCGGATAACGAAAGTATTAGCTCCGGAGCATTAATATTAACCTGCCATGTGCAGCTGCCCTGCTGTCGCTAAGGCCAGAAGGCACTCTGTATTTTTGTCTTTGCAGGTTGTAACGTTCGTGTTGTTTACGCAACAACGTGTTTCTGAAGCGTCTCGCTGCCGTCCCTTACACAGTGCTCATTACACGCCAGTCTATATAGTAAACAGTGATGGTAGGAGTGAGCGAGGGAGTGATTTTAGACCCAGGATGATCATATTAAAAGTAAGGGACGGCATATGGAGCATGGGTGGATCACTAACGACAGAATCAGGGCAGACGTGACCGCCTGCAGATACGTCTAAAATATAAAGTACATACTTAAGGACTGCAATAATTATTCTAACAAAGAGAGCGAAGCAAAGAGGAAGAGCGAGTGAGTGCCAGAAACAAAGAGAAAGAACAAAGTAATAGAAAGGGAATGACAGAGATAAAGACAGATTGGGGAAGGCCACAGGAGAGAGGAAGCCAGACAGAGTAAGACAAAGTGAGAGAGACGGAGACGGCGCGAGAAGAGAGATAGAAAGCCGGGAGAGAGCGAAGGCAAGCTCCAAATCACCGGCTGATTAGAGAGTTATGAGAATGCTGCGTGACGGCGCTGGCTGGCCCTGAGAAATTACACAGCGATTTGTGCAGTGATTAACCTGATGTGATGGAGCAAACAGATGGACGTCTAATGAAAGAGAGAAAGGAAACTAAAAGGAACGTAGATGTGATGTTCCCCTGTGGTCACCCTGAGCGTTCATTTGTTGTTCCAGTAGCGCACGCTGATAATTGGATTGTAACTTTAACAAGTCTAATGAGCGTCTGTGTCAGAGTTTGTTTGAGAGACGATTCTCACCCCAGCCTGTTTGCCATTTCTCAAAAAAAAAAACAAACAACAAAAAAAACTAAACAAGCTAAAGGTGACAAAGCCACGTCACCTCAGTTTGTCAACGGTTTCCTAAAAACACGACGTTGCTCTTGGTGAGAAGGAGGTGCACTCTGTCTGACTCCGGGTCTGCAGCTAATTAATCTCATGCTAATGCTAATATACTGAATTGAACCCTGAGAGTGCAGACAGCATTAATTGCATTACTAACCCCAGGAAGGAGAGCTATGGAGACTGGGGGCAGATACCGAGACCTCATTTCTTTAATCGAAGAATTTGGCACGACGTCGTAGGGTGGGGGTGGGGGAATCCACAGCTTCTCAGCACTGACCTGAGATCAGCTTTTTACCATTTCTTTCTGGTTTTGATCTCGATGGCTACTTGCACAGTTACATATTTATGGCATAGGCCATGGAGCCTTCACCAAGCCCCTTAAATAACTTTCTTTAACAGCCTGTCTTCCCTTCACTTATTCTTTATTAGAGGACTAAACTATTGTATTTCCACTCTAAATAAATATTGTAGATTTTCCTTGAACTATTTTCCGTTCAGTAGTACGTCATTGGTTACCTGGCATGGTCCTGGGTCGGCCTCCATAGGATATAGTGTGCCTTACTTCCTGGTTGGGGCAGACAACGCACAGCTCTCGCTCTGTTATGCGATTATAGTCATGATCACAGGTTATAGCTACGCTACGCTGCTCTCCTCTACGCAGCTATACTCTTCGCTTCGCTACACGACTTTATGCTACTTTACGCTACTCTACGCGTCGTCACTGTTTACCGCTACAGCAGTGCAGGTGGAGGACATGCTGACGTTTGGTTCCTGTACATTGACCTGTGTCGCAGCCTATGATAGAGTAAGTGTTATCATTACACATTCTACATCAAACCCACGTTTTATTAGATCCACGTCGCACAGATTGGCTTGAAATAAACGCTGTAAGACGGGTTAATTGTGGCCATTCATAGAGGATTGATCAGTATTACGGTGCCCAGCGTGTGCCAAGACAACATTCCCCACACCACCACACCACCACCACCAGCCTGAACCGTTGATACGAGGCAGAGATGGAGATGCTGTTGACGCCAAATTCAGAACCTATCCTTTCATCTACGCGAGATTCATCAGACCGGGCTGGATTGCTCGTGTTTATAAATTAATAATTAAAACAATTAATAAACGATTGTGAATGAGTCGGATGTGCATCAGTGATTACTGTGTAGATCACAGATCAGCATTGTCGCCTGACGTACCGCTAACATGCATCATTGTGTAACTTTAAAAAAACCCGAGAGGTTGGCGATAAAGGAGGACGAGATTGCGGCTGAAGGAAAAAGTCAGCAGGATTCTCCCGGTGCTGCAGGCGTTTAAGAAGATTTTAATCAGCCTAAATTTATTTCTGAATATCGAGTTACCGATTTTACACATCCTCACCAGGGAATATACTTTATTTGGTGAAGCATTTAGACGAAGTTAACGCTAGCCAACATTGTAAACACAAAAAAGAACTCGAAAAGAAAAAGGAAACAAAGCCGAGACACGGACACGACTATTCTGGCATGGCTGAGGTTCGTTCATTATATTTTCTTATTAAAATAGACTGAAACTGGGGCGTAGTTTTCCAAAGGACTAACACACTGGCAAGGTGAGAGAGCCTAATAAGGACCCATAATTGGCAGCGCAGGTTAGACATGAAAACAATAACGAACAATACAATCCAGTAAAATGAAATTAAGCTGATGCGTCTAAAACGGGTCTCTTTACATGGTATTTTCTGATAAAGGCAGTGAAAGTAAAGTTTTTGGGTACGGCGGTTGTTCGTTCGTTCGTTCTTTATTATTATGAAAGAGAAAAGCCCTACTGGGAACTGAGACAAGAAGAGAATAAAAACTAATACGGAAGCCAAACTGACGGCGGGGCATTACACGAGGAAATGGTGATGAATAATACGAGTGAGCTCGATTTAAATGAGGCATGGCTGAATATAAATAAAATCGGAATAACTGTGAAATAAAAAGTAAACAAGACCAACGTAAAATGAAAGATCGAAGCCATGAAATACAATCCAGGAAGATTAAACCCAGCGTATGTAACTGAAGTCTCTCAGAGTAAACAAATCAAACTCATGAAGCGCTGACGCGAGGGGAGGAAGCTGTACGAAAGCGTTCTGAATTTCTTTTCACTGATGAGGGACACAAAGACTAAAGGCAGAATTTTCACAGATTAGTTTTAATGTGCTGAAACCTGTGGGGCTGCAGCCACTTTCAGCAGGAAGCATATCGATTATTCCCGTGACGCGATAAAGAGGATAAACAACAGGGACAAATCCAACAAACTAATCGCCGAGTCGAGAAAGTCATTCACAACTGCGTTTCAACTCTCCGAATCGTCTTTGTAGACGACTTATGAACAGCGGCGAGGTTCCGTGGACATCTCTGCTGTAGCGCACGTGAAGCGTTTTGCTGTTAACGTCTAACCTAACAAACACTTTTTTTTGTTATTTACATTCGTTATCATTTTGAAGTGAAAAATTGTGTGCTTGTGAAAAGGGCTTGTGTGCTTAAGCCCTATTCGGATCGGATTAGTTTATCGGTGATGAGTTTTGTGCAGCGATAAAATGACCACAGTACGAGTGAGTTTCTAGTGGGTTATATTTTCTACGGATCCAGATGTTCACGTCACGTGCGTCATTAGATTAAGGAACTTGCAGTGATCCACGTAATCAGGATTTATAGAGAAGGAAAAGTTGATGATATTGTGCGTAAATGAATACAAAGTAAAGCTTCATAGCTGTAGCTGCTGTTATAACCTCTCCTTTAATCAGCCTGCGGGATCTCGCGTCTCTTAATCATGTTATTTTTACAGTGCGGTCCAGGCCAAGTACACGGTGGCAAACAAAAGTTTGTGCACCCCTGGTCAGAAGCATAACGTTAAAGGTGACGAATGTTTTAAGCAAAATTACTTTTTCATTTCTAGCTTTTACAGTTTCAAAAGGCAAAGGGTTCAAAGCAAAAGTTTGGGCACCCTGCATGGTCAGTTCTTAGTAGCGCTCCAATTGGCAGACATCGCGGCTTGTAAACGCTTTTCGTGGCCAGTTAAGAGTCTTTCGGTTCTTTGTTTGAGGGATTTCCATTGTTCCTTGTAAAAAGCTTCGTGTTCTGTGAGATTCTCGGGCCGTCGTGCATGCACTGCTCATCCTTTTTTGATGATGTTTAGGTCAGAAGACTGTAAGGGCCATGGCAAAACCTTCAGCTTGCCCTTCTTGAGATTTTTTGGTTGGTTTAGGATCATTATCCTGTTGTAAAAGCCCTTCTCTTTTCATCTACAGCTTCTTTTTTTATAATACCAGACGGTGTGATGTTTGCGTCCAGTAATTGCTGGTATTTAACCGAATCCGGTCTTCCCTCTTCCAGAGAAACGTTCCCCGTGCCACTGGCTGCAACACAAGTTCAAAGCACGATCGACCGCGTGCTCATCAGCTGGAGATGTGGAATTTTCACAAAAAAAAAGAAAAAAAAAAAAAAAGTTTTGATTTAACTCCATCAGCCCTCATGACTATTTATCCAACATGCATCAGGCTTGATAAGACGTCGGACTCTGAATTTGCTGGTGAATGATTTAGGAAAGGTCCATGAAGGTCATATTTGAGCAGCTGCACTTTAGAACAGCGTACCATCACTCCAGAGTCTGCACAATTTTCCTGAAGGTCTTCCGAAGTCAAATCCTATAAGCAGTTCTTTCAGAAATGTTCTTGGTCTTCCAGATCTCGACTTGACCTCCAACGTTCCTGAAAACACTTTCGTATCTTCTCCTGCTCTGTGCGCATCAATTATATTAATTTGAGTGCTAAGCAGCTGCTTAGAAGAGCCCGTGGCTGCTGATTGGTGCGGAAAAGTTTGAGGAGTCAGGATATTAATAAAGCTTTTTTGAAATTTGCATCATCTGGTCTTCCCTAACAATGACTAAACAAGCCATAAACCTAACAAGCCAATTAGCGTCTGAGATCTTTGGTAGAAGGTATCTGAGGGCTCAAATCTCTTGGGGCGCCCAAACTTTGACCACGGCAGCAGCCAAAGATCTTTTTGTGCAACAAGAGACCTGCATAGAAAATCACAGACTGGACAAAAATGTTCAGTTGAGCACCGAGTTTGGAGAGAAGCAGCAGGTAATCCTACCTGTAACCTTCTCAGAGGAGGATTTACAAACACTGACATGGCCGCTCCGGACGGATATAAAATCACAGAGTAACCCCTGTAAAATACCTCAGGACCCCACGTCATTTTCATCTCATCCGAATAGGGCTTTAGACACTTTTTACTTTTAGTTACGTTACAACTTTCAACCAGGTCAGGGGGAAAAAAAAGAAAAAAAAAAAGCTCTTGATATCACTTTGTCACTTTTTTTCTGAATTTCTTTTTCTGAAAAGCTCCTCTGTGACCCAAAGACCCAAAACCGCTGTAGGCAGTGCTTTTTAAAAACGTGATCCCGTAGGATTACACATCACACGTGCTCTGGTATTTCAGGGAAAGGGGAAAAAAAAGCACCTAGAGTGAAAGTTGCTTTAATGTTTCTTTAATTGATGTATTATTTATTGGATTAGTGCTTCTTTACCTTTGTGCAACACTAATCAATGGGTGAGTATCTACAAGGCGATCGGTCTCATCTGCAGTCCATAACGCACCTTTCCAATCCACTGTGAATGCTGAACATAAGTTCAATTTTGCAGCAAACTCCAATCCCCCGTGTTCTGGTGGATCAGAGACGCGTTCCCCGGACCACAGCCGGGTTCAAAAACAGCTTTTACACTTGACCAGATGTACAGAATGTACCATGTTATGCCCTCGAGTCTGGGAGAAATAAAGTTTATGCTTCTAGCAATACAAAGTTTGACGAAAAACTCGCTTACTTATGAAGCCATTACTGATGTTAAGCAATAGCAAGGAAAATGTCTTTCGCAGAAGTGTTTGTTGACCGACTTTGTCATTAACTGTTTATTTGTTCATGTAAAAAAGGCATTTGGCTAAAATCCAAAATAAGGAAGTATGATGACGTGTCTTGTGATACTAAAGGCTAGTAGAATCACGTGCACATGCAAACAGCAGGGTCTACTGAGGACTTAATAAGCATAATAGCACGCATTGTGATTTACTAAACGCGAGAGATCGTTTACAAACAAATAAATAACACGTTTTTCATTTTCAATTTGGTAATTAAGCTTGAACTTACCGTAAAATAATTGATTAAATATATACATTAAAAAAAGGAATCAGAACTAATAAAACAAAGGCATGGAATTTAAATCAGGTGTTATTCTTCATTCATCTTGTAATTGGTGGCGTAATCAACTAAACCTTTTTAATTCCAAGCATTCTTAAGTTTGGGAACGGCTGCACTAAACCTGCTGAGAGTGTACATTAATGTCCGCAGGGCATGTATTAAATTTGCGAAGGTCAGAATATCAAAACGTTTCTTCAGAAGATGACAATATAGCCATGGCAAAGCTGGTTTCATATTAGATATTGAAATATTCATGGCCTATACGTTTCCTCTGCCCTTGCTGTAGCTCCATATGTGGTATAATGTAATCGAGTCTGGCTGCTTATCATTTCGGTCTCTACGCTGCAGTGTGACCCGGACTCCACCGCACCATGTGTGATTTTGAAAAAATGCTATCATTTGCCTCCAGTATGTGGAGGGTAAAGAAATGCTTGGAAAAACAAACTAGCTGGTGAGGCCTGAAATGTCAAACACATGTTCGTACAAGTCGGAGTGAAAGACTGTGTTTGGTCGACCAAAAGAGTCGTGTACTGTTTACTCCGTAAGGGCATTTTATCCTACACGTAATGCTCCAAATAAAGACTGATTTAAATTGATCAGGAATAAAGCAAACGGTCTGCCTTCATTCCTTCTCTCTTCCTCTTCCTCTCTCTCTCTCTAACCCAATAAGCTGATTACCACCAGATGCCATTTTGCATCCTCAAATTAACCAACTGCTCACTGCAACTCAAGCGGATCTAAGCCACTAATAACGATTAGCGTTGAGTGGCTAATGGAGCAGAGACTTTCTCTGCTTACAAAAGATGTGCCGCTGCAGCCATCCATCTGAAAGCGAAGCTCTAAAACTGCTCACACCTACAGTGTGCAAATTTTAATTTTGTTCTAAGTGAATTAGGGATTGGGTAAATTGTGCGACGCACCTCGCCGAGCGCTGTTGCGGCGGTGGTCCTGTTTTTAAATGTAAAAACATCTGGGTCCGAGCAGCATCGAGATGTGGCGTTATTAGAATATCAGATGATCGATATTGTTTTGCTCGGTATAAGAACGCGGTGGTTTGTCACGCTCTGACGGCGTGTAAATATGTTTCATGGTGACGCTGTGATGTTTCACACGAGAGCCGTTAGTATGATTTGCATTCCACAGCAGGTTTTTTATTATTAAATCATTCCACTGAATTTGGTGAAGCAACTAAATATCAACGTGTGGCACTATCTAAGCTCGGCGGTGATCAAATAAATTAGGAGAAAATTAAGAGCAGAATATTTAAGCCGGTGGTGTTTAAATTCGGGGATCGTTTCTGCGGGGGTTGTTTCGGTGTGGTTTACTGACAGTGACACGTGAAGACGTTTGTGCGATACACAGAAATGTGTGCATCACGAGATGTACGCGGGGGCGTGGCTGGGCGCCGCTTGTGAACGGAGGGCGGGGTCTTGGAGACGTGTCTTCTGCGGTAGAGGAGAGGTTTTGCTGAGTGGAGAAAGCAGCCTGATTTGGCAGCGTTTTTTGCTGAGCTTGTGTGTGCGAAAGTGATGGATTTGTTCCTTGTTAAAATATTTACGTTGTGAAGTTCCTCCCTGATGAAATGCTTGGCTTGGAAATCAACAAACGGGCCGACGATCTCTCTTCGGAGTTCTTGTTCTCCTCATGACAGCCAGTTAGGGTTTGTTAAAAATCCACGGTCGGTGATTATCACAAAAGGAAATAATTATAATAATAATAACAATAATAATAATACTGACAAGGGGTAAAAAAATTCACATTCATTTTGCAGTGTAACTGTTCATTCATTCATTTCATTGTTGCTTTAGCGTGGTTAGGATCCAAGGTAACTGCTTTAAAGAAAAATAATTATCACGATATCTCATGATATCCTGTAAAGTGTACTGTGCTATAATTTGACAATTTTGATATTATATCCTCATATTACCCAGTGATGTAACTACACACTGAAATAAATAATGTATAGTATACGCTTCCCCACACACAGGCATTACTTCGACAGGCCGCTCAGGTGTATTAGCGGCCGGCAGTGTGTACTTGGCAACCCGTTTTAACAAATAAGTATGAAGAATGAGAATGTTCTGCGAGCTATAAATAAATAATAATGAGCGTAATGTACTGTATCGCTAAAAGGAATGGCGTTGTGCTGGAATGACGGACCAAACAGCAGAGCACATGAACGCGGAGGTGCTATAAAGCTGGTATGTAGTGCGCTGTACCCAATCTGAGGTATAGAAAAAAATTAAGATATCCGTTAACCATACAGGAGTCTAAACCGTGCCTTAATCACCTGCTCGTTTGCCTCGATCACTTTCACAGCTAACACCTGACCTTGTCTCCACTTCCACATGTTCATATAGTTAGTGTACTGTATTAGTTTATTTTGATAGCTGCTTCGATAAAACCATTTCTGTAACCATTTCCATCATGCAATCATTCAATCGTTCTCGGTGGTCGAATTCTGATAAAACATGAAGCGGTACTGTAAAGCGCTGCACGGAATGAACAAGCACATATCACCAGCGGATAAACCTTAATTACACTAACGAATGAGCAAGAAAGCGCTCTGTCGGAACTGCATAATTAGCGATATTGCCGTTATGAGAGATGAAAATTGGTAGAAAGTGAGGTTTGCGAAGGCGACGTGGCCTTCCCTCAGCCCTCTAGAGCTCTCTTTGAAATTCAGCTCGTAACTGCGGTGTGAATGTCGCGCAATGTGTTGTCGTACATGAATAACAGAACATTAGAGATGAACAGATAGATAACAGGCGAGAGAGAGAGAGAGAGAGAGAGCAAGAGAGAAGATCAAAAGAAGGAGAGGAGAAGTGGCAGGTTGGGATTGATGGCCTATAAAAACTGCACGGGAGGCATCAATCAGTGCCACTTTGAATGGCGGCGACGACTTTTCAGCGTGTCGCGGGAGCTCAAAGTGAGCCAGGAAACTCGGGAGCGAGCTCCATCTGTCTGAGCTTCATGAATTTCATGAATTTCGTGCGCAGATGTGGTGAACAACAGCCAAAGCCACCCGGGGTTATTTATGCTTTACTCGGAAGGCTGTGGCAAAGTACAATACACCTGTAGTAATAAAGCACTTCCTGTCAATGTTAAAGGATCTCTCACACACACACACACACACACACACACACACACACACACACACACACACACACACACACACACACACA
>JAQQZX010000039.1:3746450-3766255 GCA_030068355.1 Notoglanidium maculatum | reverse complement strand
ACTCCACACAGAAAGGCACCCTGGGTGACCCGGGGATCGAACCCAGGACCTTCTTGCTGTGAGCCGACAGTGCTAACTATAATGCTTGTTTATGTCCTGTATAAAACTCCTCTGCCTGGTTTCCCTTCACCTCGCGTCCTCATTGGCTGGAGAGCTCGGCACGGCACTCGCTGCCATTCACCAACACTTTTCACACGGCAGGATTTGAGCTCCCTGACAGGCCCAGATTTGAACCCTGCTGGATATTTTCTGGATGTCTGCGCGAGTCTCTGAGAAACCGTCTTCGAACAGCGATGGAGCGCAGATTTGGGGCGTCTCCAAAAAAACTGTCAGCAAGTCAAAAAATCAGGCCTGAAATCGTGCAGTGTGAACTCAGCGTAAAGGATTCTGTTTTAAAATAACATAGCGTAAAAAAAAAATAAAAATAGTTATAAAAATAAAAAATGTATGCATATAAACAGGAAGGATAATAAAATACAAGCGTAACAGGTAGCAAGTAAACGAATAAACCTTGGGCTTCCGCGTGATACGACCCGAATTTTAATTCACACGGCTCTCAGCGTGGTCAGTTACTCACTTTTCCCAGAAGCCTCTGAGCTGAGCAGCGCACTGCCATTGTCGATACCGTCGACATTCCACCGTGTTACCTTCGCAAAACAATCCGCAACGATGCAGGGACGTCCTAGGCCAGGGTACTCGAATATAAACCTCGGAGGTCCGTTTACACGATTTCCACACGACTGAAAGTCCGCAGAAGACAAACAAGCAAAAACGCACGGGTACGAGATACGGCCGATTTGACTCGTCTTCGCTGCACAAACTTTTCTTTTGAAAAAAGGTTTTCTTGCATTTGCCCGAGACCCACGCACCTCTATGCACCTCTATTAATCCTTACAGATTAAGCACATCAGCTCCGTGCTCCTGGCGGGGAGAATAAACGTGTGCTTTTTTAGTCCACTCGTCTTAAAATGAGTGGTTTTCCGTTCTTGTTACTGAGCAATTTAAAACATGCCATTTACATTTTTGGACACGATATTAGCCTACTGTTGCCAATTAGCTAAACATCTTTGGACTAGCACAAGCTATTAAACTAACATCCTGTCTCAGTTAACTTTGTTGTCATAGGAACTGATTCGCAGGCTTCATGATCAGAGAAAAATGAATGGAGCGCACACAGAATTTCACCCGTATTGCAACGAGAGGTTTTTTTACTCAGATTTTGTACTCGGTCCGTAATAAAACTCACTCGGGTCAGGGCCCAGACTGGAGTCCGCCCACTGCGCATCACCGCCCTGGGCCGTAGCTCATAAATCTAACATGAAATTGAAGATATTTTGTATGAAGTATTAAGTATGTAAACAAACAAACAATGAATTGGATTCTGGGAATGGTGAGCCTGCCCCCGACGCTGTAGCTACCTTGTTATTTAAAGCTGCGATAGTTACTAAAACGCTGTTAAATGTGTTGCGTGCATAAAAAGTGTGCAAGCCGTTTCTATAACAGCAATGTAGTAGTCGTAGCTGAAGTCAGTATTCTGCAATGCTTTCACTGGTATTGTGTCAGCTTTTGCATTTGCATTGTTCAGACAACGTTTCTTTCGACCGTATTTCACATCTCCGGCACCCGTCAAGGCTCCAGTGTCCAGTTATGTAATCGTTCTGCTTTTTTAAAAAGGGAAAGGGTCAGCCGATTCTCTGGCCCTGTGTCAGCTGGAAAAGGTCATTAATGCTTTATCGCTGTCAGACAATCTCAAACGCTTTATCTGCCAGAGGTCTTAAACTCTGCCCAGCGTTAAGCGAGAGAAGAGCAGGAAAGAGCCGCGTCACCGTCGAGTAACGTTTCCCTCCTGCTACAGCTGCACGGGGGGGTTTCTTTGTTCTCCTTCTCGATAATTTAGCAAAATGAAACAAAGATGAAGCGTGCAAAAAAAAAAAAAAAAACTCGTCATGGAGAACCGGTCTGCCGCCGCCGTCACGTACCAGCCACTTGATGTGGAGGGAACACAATGTGCAATCATTCGCAATTCAAGAGTGATTTACTGCGCACTTCCTCCAGAGCCTCTCCAAGTGAAACAGCATTTGGCAAGCGCACAATGAGCAGGAATTATCGCCGCTAAATACCGACGCGTTCGGTTTGTTTACAAAATCCCATAAGCAGCTGTTTCCCTGCAGTGTGAGCAAAGCTGCCCATGCAGGAGGTGCGAGGTCCAGCTAATCTTCAGCCTACTGTGTACTTTTTCTCCGCAACCAAATTTACACCAGCATCTGGCGCGCGCTGAAAGGCTGGGCTGACTAACAATTAATAAGAGTCGTCTATTTAAAATAAATCCATTAAAACTGACATGGATGTGACAATCTGTGAGATACTGATTATTTTACGTGTCGGCCACATTACCGTGGCAACTACACAATAAAGGAATCGTCCGACACACAACGCAGTTCCTCAAGTCTGAGAAATCAAAGAATTAACACACAGAGATACACAATGAAAGCGCCGTGAGAGAAATATGAGCAAACTCGTCAAACACTAATCACTTCAACATCTGTAGGTAACCCTTCCAGATGTGCCTACTACCTAATTTTAATGTATTTAGATATCCATGAACGGATATTAACTTCTAGGAGAAGGGGGAAAAATGTGCCTTTAATGTGGCGTAACGGAATATCATTTTTCCACTTCAATTAAACGTGCGTCTCGTCAGTGGAGGCACGTGTTCGCGTGTTTGACAGATGTAATATTGAGAAATAATGAACAGAAATATTAAACGCTCATTTCAGAGGCTTTGCTGGATGAAGCTCAACATATCAGCGTGTAGCCCAGGCTGTAGCGGCACGTGCGCTGCTGCCAGATAAAAACGTCAACTTTGAGAACATTCTAACGGCTAAACTCGCAGATGTGAAAATCTTCAGGTGATTAGAGTGCCAAAACGTGTTTAGAGTAATCTGATGCGTAGTACACGTGATTTATTTGTGCAGCGCATTTATAAAAAAAACAGAAATGGGTAGACGAGTGAATGGGTGGACGAGTGAATGTGTGGACGAGTGAATGGGTGGACGAGTGAATGGGTGGACGAGTGAACGGTGGACGAGTGAACGGGTGGACGAGTGAACGGGTGGACGAGTGAACGGGTGGACGAGTGAACGGTGGACGAGTGAACGGGTGGACGAGTGAATGGGTGGACGAGTGAATGGGTGGACGAGTGAACGTGTGGACGAGTGAATGTGTGGACGAGTGAATGGGTGGACGAGTGAATGGTGGACGAGTGAATGGGTGGACGAGTGAATGGATGCTCTTTGAGGCAGAGCGGCTGAGACATGCCGTGCTAATTCTTCATTTGCAAACATAAGAAGTTCGCTGTTGTGTGTCACGACGATGATGTCACGGGGGAACAAAGCAATTGCCAGCGCAGTCACTATGGAGTTAAAGTTTTGCCAAACTTTCAAGCTTAGCTCCTCAAAACAAAACGTCAAGAGCTTGAGAAATTTAGAGTAGAAGTAACAAAGACATTGGAGCAAAAGCTGGCCTCACTGTCCCAGAATGCAATGCGGCTCTAAAAGCTCACTTGTGCTCAGTGTTAAACAGGGATATAGACGGAGCCTTGTGTCCGTACTCCTCCATATTTGTGAAACTCGAGCGTTTTGGAACGCGTACCACCCGTTGGGGAAGGAGACGCTCAGTTAGCGTTAGCCTTCCACTGACCTGCAACAGCCAGTCGCCCAACCTTAATGTTTGGATGATATGTTCTCGGGGAAATTAAAAAAACCTACTCGGCCATGAGCATTACCCTTAAAGAGCTCCGTGAATCAGAACACTCAGGAAAATCGGCTCTAGTCGAGACAAAGTCACATCCAAAGGCAGGACATGAGCCAGAAGAATTTTTGGTGTGCGGCTACCACAGACAGTGACTCATCATTTTACACAGTCCGACATCATCACAATGCGAGCCTTTTGGTGCGCAGTACATCAGTAGATCACCAGGAGGTAGCTTCCATCTGGCTTCACTTCTCTTCACCTTAGGTTAGGGTTAGTGGGCCCTCCATTCATTTATCATTTCCATGACTTGTGCATGTTTTCTGAAAGCTCGCGAATACGGACGAAACGAAGCGGTACCGCCGGAAACCACGGGGGCAGTGCGAGCAAAACACGACAAAGTGATTTTAGAAATGGCAGAACTTTTGGAGGAGAGATTATGCGATTTAGTAAAAAAAATGGTAAGAAATTGTAAACATCTGTATGATGTAACTTCACCTGGGTACAGCAGCAAACGGTTGTAACAGGTACATCGTTACGACCTTGTCAGAGACTTCTGACTCTGAACAGCCCTCTAGTGGACATATTGCTCAACATCCCTGCCAACGTAAAGGATGCCTGGAAGTACATGGGCAGCGACGGCTGAAATGGACGTCTTTATTTACATATGTAGAAGGAGCATAGATGAGCCTTGAGACACAGCCGGGTTACAGCAAAGGCTCGAGATGTATGAGGTGACGAGTGTGATGCTGTTGACACGGCTCTGAAGCTGATCGCTTTGAGCAGAGTGTACAGATAAGAAGGTGAAAAGGCTGGACGGCTAGTCCAATGGCATTGTGGGTAATAAACCGAAGTAAAAACAGGTGGCGTCGATAAACGATGTCTGTGAAAGAAGTTGATGTTTAAAAAAAAAGCAACTCGATTTCATTACAGAATAAATCTCGGACGTCACTGGAGATCACAAGTTAATCGTGAGGATTAATCCGCAGCTCGTTCTGGATGTTTGGAGGAAAATGAGTTAAAGAGACAGCTCTAAACTCTCAGAAGTGTCTTAAAGCATTGCCTGAACATCATAAAGGAAAACGCAGAGCGAACGAAGTGGGTCAGTTCTCCCCACCATGTCAAGACTCCAGTTTTAGCGTCGTCACCACGAACGTTTCACTCTGCTCTAATGACAGCGCTTTTCTTCTGGTAAACTCTGATAAACTTCTGCTAAAATCCCCTTTAGTGAAGAAAACACTTAGGAGACGTACAGTCTGTCGTGATGTATCATACATGGCTGACCACAGGCCCGTCCCACGTGTCTCCGTCTTCTCGTCTCTGCCTGCTGGTCACGAGGACGGAGCAAAAACAAACAGATGTGTACGCTCGTCTCCAAGCGAATAGCCTCGCGCTGTAATGAGAAAAGAGGCTTTATGAAATCTGCCATCCATCACATGGCTCTTATTCGTGTGATCTGCCCCTGAGTCAGTTGTGCAAATAAGCAAATACATCCATAACGATTTGGCCAATGAGGGCTAAAAGGTGCATTTGATTCACATAAACGCTGGAGAAATGCTGACTGTCTGCCGAGCGGCGCTAGTAAACCGGAGTGAAGGCGAGAAGATGTACAGGCACACAGCAGAGAGAGAGAGAGACAGAGACAGAGAGAGAGAGAGAGAGAGAGAGAGAGAGAGAGAGAGAGAGAGACATTAGCACAGATTCCATCAACATGTTTTTTATGGTAAGTGTGAATTTACCCAGCACCAGTAATTAAACCAAACAAAGAGCTGGTGCGCTTTTAACGACGTCACCGCGGCTTGTAAAGTGACCCGGCTCTGTGCTGCACGGGGATTTGCACTCATTTCACCTTGTAAACACGCTTCCATGTTGGGAATTTATCACCTGCGAGCAATCGTGGGATTTAGGATGCTCTTACGGTTCCTCGGCTAATGTCACACCTCTCCGTCTTAACTCGTTGTGAAAATAATGAACGACGCAATCTGGAAAAAAACTCGATCTCTGACTCACACCCTTCCTTCGAAGGAAGAAACTTTCATTCCGGCATAATAAAAGAGGCGCGCCTGCCCACGCACTGCAGAGCAAACACTAACTCGGCGCTCCCTCTGTGTTTTTTCCCTTCTCTCGTTTTCCGAAAGGCGGGCCGGGAGAATGACAATACTGATGCGATGAATTATATTTCACTTTTCTAAGAGTATCATCAATACTTACCTTTCACTGTGGACGTCAAAATCCATTTTAGAGCCAATTACATTGTGGGGGGGGGATTATGGCAGACAAGTAAGGAATAAATGACTTTGCATCGTGCTGTTATAGGAAAATAATCATGGCGGGTGCGGTGTGAGGAGGCGGCGTTACCGTTACTGTTCCATGTTTATTATTTTATACTTACCAGTGCGATTTTCCAGTTGATACAATTTGTCGTTTATTAAACAACGACCTACGTTTTGTTTTAGACTGTTTACATTTAATGTTGTGGAATCTCCATGAAACAAAAGTGGTACATAACAAAACAAATGCAGCAACCGCAAACCTCTGAGACTGGAGACTCCTTCCCTAAATTCAGAACAATTCACCACATCGACGATTACACGCGCATTCTTACGTGCGTTCGCCGTGCGGGTCCCTGTGATTGAGCTGTTGCTATAGAGACCGTATCGTTTGAAACCTGCGACCTGCAGCTGCACCGCTGTCATAGAGAATTAATGATCAACTTCTGACCAATCAGAATCCAGAATGCTGAACACGTCTCTGCTTCTCCGTCAGAGAAGGTGAGCTCCCACCAGCGTCGTGGAAGCCGATACGTCGGTCACATGCGTAAAGAACTTATTGGCTTTGTTGGTAATCTTTACTGTTAGAAATACAGATCTAAATCACATTAAAGCTCCACTATATATGATTTAGTCAACTGCAACCTCCTGAATGCCCCTCCCTCTCCGAGCGTGTATCAGAGCGTGCGCTGGCCGTCAGGTGCCCGATGCGTACCGCCAAGTACTTACATTCACACTCCTTGCTTTTGCCGTGCTAAATAATAAGTATGATCCTCCATTTTTTCAAAATTTAGCTTCTCAAGCTTGTTCTCCAGCTCCAGCAAACACTGATTCCTCTTCTTCCTTTCTTCTTCTTTGTCCTCCTTCGTCCGGTTTCACGCTGCCGCTTGTAAAAACGTGAAGCATGGAGGGCGCTCTCTAGAGGTGTGTCCTTTCTGGGCTACTGTAGCGGCGCAACATGGCGGCTGCGTAGAGGTGGACCCGCTCGCTGTGTAGGTATAAAGGGCTCGTTCTAAACTCACGCAAACACAAGGATTCGTAGTTACAGCTAATTATACACCGATGAAAACACACGTATGGATAGTGTATTCCATCTGTTAATAAATCCTACACAGTGCACCTTTAAACTTGGACAGTTTGCGTTACAGGCCGAGCTTTCGGATCATAACACACATGACACGCAGCATCTTTCTTACTTTTTCTTATTTTTGTCTTTCCGTATATTACTGCTATTGATTATTTCCCTTACAATTTTTCCCTGCTTATATATACTTATCTATTCTAGAAGGTAGACATGATTGATTTCCTCTGGGGGATATGTGGGGGGTGATGTGTGGGTTTAGAATAAGACCCAATCATATTCTGGTGATGAGGGTGAGTGTAAAGTCACTCCGAAATACTTGTCGATGATTGAAAATCCAGCAATCAAGACCTTTTTGTGTGCTGCAGAAACGGCCTTATTCATACAAAACAAAATTTATTCAAAAGATCCTTCGTAAACGCACACGTCATCGTAATGGTCTGTAGTGCGTTTTTTAAAGCCGAAACACATTTACTTTAACCACTGGACCACTTTCCGAAACTCCTTTATACTCAAACACGCTGCATTTTTCCATCAGAAACTACCGGAACACCGAGAGCGCCGAGGATCCTTCCAGCCGGAGCACAATTAACGACGTCCGCCTACAAGATAATAAGCATTCCTAAGCACCGAGCACATCAGTCACGGTGAGGCTGGAGTGGTGCTACATCATCAGGACACACACTCGCTGTAGATTAGCGCCAATGTTTAAAACTATCCATCAGACGCTTTATTAGGATTCAGAAGCAGCGGAATCTTTTGATTGGAGTAGCCAAAGCAGAGCAATACCTAATGCTTGATGATCCAAATATTTCAGCCTGTGCTAAATAAATAACCTTGCTGTTAGGTTTGGTTAAAGGAAACCGCCACATTGCAGTGCGTTACAGCTTTAATAATCACTGGAAATCCTTGTAAAGTGAAACGACAATCCTTTCACCAACGTGCGCGTACATTTCGTGCAGATTTTAAGTGTTAGCCCTTAAAAACATTCATTTCTAAAGTTAGTCAGCATGGACGAAGCCTGTTGCTGCTGTTGGTTATACTCGCATGTAACAGCGAGAGCTCGCTCGTTCAGGACGGCCAACGACGCTCATGCAGATCGGCGACAGATCAACCAAACGGGCTCGTTTTCAGCAGGCAGCTTCAGCAGGCACTGGCCACGGTGGCTCACGCCGTCATCGCCGAGATTAAAATCTCAGCGCGCTGCGAGTTAAGACTGGGCGATATGGAAAAATATCATATCGCCGTTCTCTACAACTGCATACGGATCAGGACCGAGCTGTAGGTTTGCTCACCTGTGCAGTTAAATTCAAAATTTAAATGTTCAATCATTTATCGATAATTTATGTCTACAAAAATGAAGAAAAAAAACTTTACATACTTTTATTATTACATATAAAGAAAAACACCCTAGATTAAAGATTAAATACGACATTGTGCCACGCACCCTGTCATGCGTGCGTTATGTTTCTATGCGGATCCGGATTGTTCAGGTTTTCCGTTTTTTTATACTTGAAATGGCATGAATGTGATATTTTGCATTCTGTCTAAATTTCAAACATTAAAAATCAAATGAATAAAATCGTTTAATGTCTCACGGTCATAACATTCAGCTGTAGAACGTAATGAAAACTAAATATATATATATAATATAATATAATTAAAAATCTATAATTCCTGAACATAAAATTTACACTCGGGTGATTAATTTACATCTTATATTTAAAAAAACAAACAAAACAAAATTGTACCGACTGTGCATGAGCGTGGACACGGAGCCTGAAAGGGTTAAATTAGTTAAAAAAAAGACAAGAATAAAATCAGATGTACTGTATTACATGCTGTGACATTATTCATCACAGCATTGATATTTCATCATTGTATCGCCCTAAAACATGTACAAACCCGTGTACATAAACCAGACTGGCCAGCTAACAAATGTAATGGTCTAATAAATAGTTCCAGCGTGATTAAATATTTAAATTGACCCTCGAACCTGTTCCGATCATAGCTGCCTTTTCTTTTTGCATCTTCCTGTGAAGATTAAACGGTCAAAGCTGCTACAGAAGCTGTAGAATTGTTCAAGTTTATTAGCAAATGAGATCAGATAAATGCTACAGGAAGAGTCTGCTGTACCCCTGATTGGTTTGACATGAACTAATCCCGACGTGATGAGTAAAGCTTAAATCTGTTTTTCCTTTTAAACCAGGGAGACGGCATCACCTGTCATTGCCCTCGACTGCTCGGCCGTAAAGTTCATCACATTACACCGCTGATGCACTTTAAACCGCCTCTGCCTCTCGACGCAGCCGGTCTTTTCTCTGTTGGTTATTGAAATCTGTGTTACGGCCTGTTGATGTGATCGAGTCGAGGTTTAATTCGGAGT
Organism: Notoglanidium maculatum; assembly: GCA_030068355.1. Classification (NCBI taxonomy): domain Eukaryota; kingdom Metazoa; phylum Chordata; class Actinopteri; order Siluriformes; family Auchenoglanididae; genus Notoglanidium; species Notoglanidium maculatum. Next base: position 3,756,768 of record JAQQZX010000039.1, on the reverse strand, counting down.
GCGGCAGAAGAGCAAAGAATATCCACCAGGCAGAGAGCGCCAGCGATGCTTTCAGGAAAACAATCTTTTTGGATGGACGCAAAGTGATTTCGCTGCTCGTTATCTTCAAGCAGCCGAAAATGGTGGAATTACAGCAGAGGCACCATTTTATTTTATAAACGTCTACAGCGTGGTAAAAAACAATTTTACACGTTAGCTGAAGATGAATTAAGCGATGCATATTTATTTATTTATTTATTTATTCCTTCACTCGCGAACGGTCCGTTATCATCAGGACAGACAGGAGAGAAGAGACACTCCAGGGTGCCATTATTTCTAAGCAGGGCTGTAGAGAAGTTTGGGCATTTTGGGCACCTGTTAGCATTCTGATAACCGAATGTCTTTACTAGAGACCCAGTCTCGCTGCACAAGCTGTAAATCGATCTTTTTCGTTCTGGCCTTTTGGCTTTTTTTAAATACATGCTACAAAACGTGTGAAAGTCTCATGCACGCTAATTATATTTAATGCTAATTTATCTGTCATGTTTGTTTAATTCAATTCATTTATATTTAAGTAGAGCTTGTAACAGTGGAGCTGTACAGAAATCCGGATATATATTTGTCTTTTATAATTTATCCCTAACGAGCAAGCCAGAGGCGACAGAGGCAAAACTCCCTGAGAGTACATGAGGAGGAAACCTTGACTCCGAAGGAACCCGTCCTGTTTTGGGTGACACCGGATCCTGCCATTATAACTCATCTCTCTTCTATATTGCGTCGAGTCGAGCAGTGCTGAGTGTGCTGAAGGGATCTTCAGTAGCAGCTCTTATTTTTTTTAGAGATTTAGCTTTAGGTCTACAGTATCCAGGTGACGTCGTCCACCGAAGAATGAGCGAGATGGACCGTTTGTTTATTCCGTGACTCAGGATTTAGATTCCTAAACACTTTGACAAAGGTTGAATGTTAGAAAACATGTACGTGTTTGACAGTAAATAATGTAACGTGTCACATTACAGACTAATTAGTGTGAACGACCGACCGAACGAACGAAGCGGACGCATGTTTGACGCTCAGAGTCTCCAGGAGGGCGGTGACGGATCCTGAGACGCTTAGAAAAACCCACCGGCTTCTCGTGTTCCTTTCCTTTGTTGGAAGTGGGTAAAGTGCTTTGCAAGTGCCTGCGCGGCGTTTTCCGCGGCGTTTATTCTGAATACTGACACGTCAGAGTGACGATCGGCATGCGGCCGAAACCGCAGTCTTCGGTATGGGCGCAGAATAATTACGTTATGCTTACGTAATTACACGCTGGAGATCTTGGAGTTGACGAATGTTGCGGACCTGTAAAGACGCTCATTTTTTTATATGGTTTTTCCGGTTGAGTAAATGACCCTTGTGCAGTAACACCGATGCGTCCCGCTATCCGTAACGAAAGCGTTTCCTGTGGCGATAACTCGGCGTGTGGGTCGGGGTCAAGCGAGTTCATCCTGCCTTCCTGAAGCGTGGCTAACTTTGCGAACATCACAGACATCACGACGGTGCATCCCTTACTTGTTTTAGTAAATCCGCCTCCTCTTAGCACGCCATGGAACCTCGGATAACGGCGCCATCTTTCAAAGCCGTCGTCATTAAGTAGATAGCCCGGGTCTCGTCCGCCGCCACCAGGAGTTCGGATTCTCTGGCTTTTACAGAGAGCCTGTTTGTCATCCTCGCCCCCTCCATTCCGCAGGAAAAAAAAGAGCTCTTAATGATGAGTTTGAGATGAGCGCTGCTTGCTGGATAAGCGCTTCGAGGCCTGAGGAACTCCATTAAGAAGGCGATGAGAAAAGCGTGGCTGCGGGCTCCGTCCTCGTTTACCTCAGAAACGCATTAGAGGCGACGGATCCCAGCGCCGCGCGGACCCACTGCCGTGCTCCGGAAGCTCGTGCCCTGACTCGGCGGTGCACGTCTGATGGCGGAACGGACTTCGGAAGCGAGTGCTTTTTACCCGGGTCTTTAAACGAGATTTATCGTGTCTGCGCACAGGCGCTCGGTTTGACTGCTTTGTTTTTATTCGAGGGAGCTTCGGGACGACTGCGTGATGAGATTCGGCGTCTGTTTTTATATAATTAGTCTGCGCCTAATTATTTGTGCGCCGGTTATTTTTGGTGTAATAAAAGCTCAGGATGTAATCGCTTCCGAAGTGCCGTGTACAATCAACACATCACGTCTCAAAGGGCAGATTTTCCAGAAGTTGGAAGTGGGTAAAGAACACAACACCTTTACTGCTGCGGGACTGGATTGAGTTCTCTAATCAATTAGCGAGCCACATGAGAGCTCACGGTGCATAATGAGAGGCTAGCGCCGGAAAAAAAGCAAAAAAAGTTCTTATTAAAAAGCTGATAATTGCAGGAAGGGAGAAGGGAGGAGGGAGGAGGAGGGGGGGTAAAACACCAGTCCTACTTTACCCATGAGCCTCCACAGCTGGAGCTACAATTAGCGTGTCACCACCCGCAGTTTGTCGCATGTGTTAATTGTCTCGTGCTAGCTGCTGACACTCTCTGAGCTCTGAACCTTAACTTCTGACTTTTTTTTTTTTAATCCTCCCTTTAGTTTTTTTCTGTTAATTAATTTAGCATTGTCTTATTTAAAAGAAAAAAGGCAGATGGGAGAAGAGACGGGAACTTTCAATAGAGACGTATTAATAAAAGATGAGTGTAAGTAAGTCCAGCGTGTGATTCTGACCCTGAGTGTTCGCCGTCGGCCACTGCGAAGCCTGAGGGCGTTTCATCTGAAGCCGTGTCTGAGGGAATACGTCTCGTTTAGCGCCGCAAGACGCAACGTCTTTATGAGCGCGCTGATATTTTCGAGAAACCCGAGGCCATGGAGACGAACAGAACAAAGAGCGGCGAAGTGTGATAACCTACGGTTTAGAAAAAAGGAAAGGAAAAAAAACTAAATACAACATGAAAGTGTTTTGAAAGGTCAGGAAGTTCCATTTGATGGCCAAGTGTTGGTGCTGAAGTCGAAGCTTTTAGATAAACAGGGCTGGTCTTTTCATCAGCTTAAATGAATTAGCGAAAATAATAATCGTAGGGTTACACAGTGACACGTGCACTCGATCGGTACACACATGCCGTGCTTAAAACCCGTCTGCGTGGAACCCTGGTGGGTTCTCCAGCTCTGCCAGGTTCTTTAGGCAGGTGAAATCGCGCACCAGAACAACCGGCCTGAGAGCGCCCGACCCAAAAAGAAAGAAATAAACAAACTACAGACTGGACGAGATGCCTGAAATATTCTAAACTAACATTTACATAATAAACATTTACTTTACCACGGCTGGATTTCTGAGTTTTAAGGTTCATTAACTAAACAGTGGCTGTGCGACATGACCAGGATCTCAGATCCCGCCGCGGGTCATTTCCTGCCAAGATTACAATATATATAGAGAGCTACACAGATATAGCACATTTTCTGTAAATTCAAAGAATAAATAAATAAAATAAACCTCATTTTGTAAATTCAGGAGTGTAGCATTTTCTCAGATTTACAAAATCATCAGGAAAGAGTTAAATAATAAGCATAGCAACAAACACCTGGCGTAAGTGCATATTCTGAAAACGCTGGTAAGATCGGTAGCGTTAGCCGTCCGCCGTTTAAAAAACGTCTAGTTACCAAAACAAAAGGCTTTGATCCAAAAAATACTACTAACGATAAGAGTCCTTATTTCACACGCGCATGCAGGCCTTAGTGATAATATAAACGTGTTAATAAGCAGCGCGTTTAGCTGTAATTCAGCTGCGGGAGGGGAGCTGGACCGGCTCCATGCTTACGCCGTATTAGCAGCACAAACAACACGAATGACAAAAACAGCGTGATTTGCGACAAGACAAAAAAACAATAACGCATAATATGAAATTACGGATTTTTTTTATTGTCGCGACACACATGGTCGTGTCGCACACCTGTACGTTTATAAGCACGTGTATATTTACTAAAGACCTGTCGCTGATTAGCCATGCCAGCACGGGTGACTGCTCCTCCGCTCATCGATTCATTATTTCAGTAATCAACTAATCCGTCTTTTCGAATAATCAATCTTAATCGGTCTGACGTTTCCCTGTGTCAGTGTAATGGCTCGGATTAAACGCTGTCGCCATGTTTTTAGACCTAGTCTTAATTTAGATTAATTGCCACGGTGCACAATTCTGGAAATTTATTTAACTTAATTAAAATCCTGAGCAACAAAAACACACTCTTGGACCGCCGCCAGCTCGGTTACTCACGGGCGAGAGTGGGCTGCGGATCTGAAACGCGCTCACGTTTCCTCACGTGGCGGTGTGTGTGTGTGTGTGTGTGTGTGAGAGAGAGTCTATCCAGTCTATCCAGTAGAGTCTAACTTTTTTCATCATTTAGCAGAAAGGAACACATTTACTCATCTTCAGTAACTGCCGGTATTCTGGCCAGGAATACACTCCATACAAGGCCCTCACACACACACACACACACACACACACACACACACACACGCGTGCTTTCTCACACACATCGAAAGGCGATTCATCAATTTTTTGTTAGGTGCGAGGAAGGTGTGGGGAAACCCGACCCAACATCACGACTGAATGTTTTAATAAGAGCTGCCAGGAGGACTGATGTGCTTATTAATGCAGTGTTACGCATCGTGGCGTTTGTTCTCACGGGGATGTGAATGCTAACGCTAATCAGCGTCTGGTGTGTACCTGTACTTTGACCATTAACACCGGAACAAGTCAGGAGCGTCCGCTTCGAAGCTTCAGTGACAACATGGAGAACAGAAAGATATTACTTTAAAACCCTGATAAAAGGCACCCACGCGCACACGCGCGCACACACACACACACACACACTAACGAGCGAAAAAAATTCATCATGAATCTCCACAGATGTGCATATGACTGAACGAACCCCGCTCACATATTTATTTATTTTCTTCCCGCACAACACAAAGAGAAGGGCGAGCTGCCAGCCCACCTGAGCCAGCCGTTTTCATGCGGTTCCCATAGAAACAGCAGACGGGAGCTGAAAGCGGTGCTATCGAATGCACTATTTTTAATGGCGTCTAATTTGATATAATTGACTCAACAAGATGGGGTGAGGACGGCGGATAAAGGAGAGTCCCGGAGACTCACGAGTGGGTGAAATGTCACGGAACAAAAGCGGCCCTGCTTTTCGAGCGCGTGTTTACGGCAGCTTGGCGTCAGACAGGTGCTCGGACTCGCACGTGTACGCAGACCGGAAAAACCTTTAGAAACCGTAGAAAATTACGAGTGCCATTACTGTATATTTAGATCTGAAATAATGATGGATTATTAAGATTATATATTAATATAATCTGTATATGGACTACAGAAACCCATAACCCACATCACCTCACAGCCATGACCGCGAGCCTCCGCTCAAACTCCATCCCGAGGTGATCCAAAATTCGGCTCCGTTTAAGGCTTCCTGAACACGATAAGCCTTTATTATTGCAACCTAAGGACACGTATCTACAAGGAGGTACGTGGCTATCTGCCAGGTCACACGTAAGCGCGACAACGTGTCCAATTGTCGAGATACGAGCTAGCGTGCGCGGCTGACGTTGTGACGGTGTGAGTGTTCAGGTAACGGCTAAGAGAATAAAGATATTTTCCTTTCCTTTTTTTCTGCTTTCGCGGCTGCGTTTTCAGCCCTTCGCACGCTCGCGTTTTGCTTCTGGGTTCCACCGAGAAAGCGCATTGGATTCGGAAAAGAAAACATGTCCCGTCGTTATGAGATACTATCTCATAATTAAAAGAAGAGATCTTGGAATTTCTAGATCAGGATATTGAAATTATAAGATCCTTTTTTTAAAAAAAAAATAATCATGAGATCCTGACATCATAATTACGATCTTTTCGTGTAATTACAGCACTGCAACTGCTAATTACTGGATAAGGTGTCTGACTTGTTTTTCTTTTGTGAATGCAGTGCGTTTCCATAGAAACCAAACCAAAACCAAACAGCAAAGGAACCGAAAGAGTCCATTTTGCTCTGATTTGCGCTGACGGCTGTGACGGCTGATCTCCTCCAGCGGTAGAGCCTTAGCGTCTTTAGCACTTTGCTCAGATACAGTTTGCTTTATATTTTTTATTACATTTTTATTACCTTAGCTTCAGCCCTTTCTTATTTCTCTTAATTTTATTTAATGTTTCACCTTATTGCATAGTCCATGGACAGAACCAGGGTCCATGTTCTACTTGTATAACCGTGTACACGACAAATAAAGAACCGTGAGCCTGAAGCCGTGGTGCTGTAGATCCGGTTTCTCCTTTAGCACCATATAGTGCTGAGCAGAACTCCAGGAAGACTCTACAGCACAATACGCGTGTTTTACATCCAGATAAACAACATATTATTTAACTTGGCATACTATCAGCTCTTCGATATTGTTGAACGGGCTATACGTTTCAAAATTCTCCGAATGAAATCCTTTACGAGTGAGCAGAGATTTGAAAAACATCCTTCATCATAGACACTTTGCTTCACCGTCTGCACTTGTAATTCGCTCTGAGACAGCACAAAGCACAGAACTAATTAGAGGACTTTTATTCTGGCGTTTGCCGGCATACGTATGAGCCACCTGGAAGCATTTCGATTACGTCGTGCGGCACGTCTGTGTTGAACCGGCATTTAGGGCACGCCGCTGCTATCTAGGATTGATCTTCATCTGTGAAATTACTCTGTTTCGACTTTTGTTCCCTTACTGTGCCGTACGAATGTCAAAGAGGCTGCGACGTGATGAAGGCTGTAGAACAACGCGCGCTAACCGTAACGGGAAACTATGTTTATCTGACAAATATACAAACAGAGTGGAAAGCATCGTGTCTGTGAAAAAAACATGTGGGTTTATTAAAGCGCATTAACCAGCGAGTTATATACGGTGTTTACAAGGTCACGCAGAGGTTACTCTAGTCTGGTGTCGTATTAGCATGTATGAGAGCATCCGAATAAATTCCAAATAAACAAATAAGATCCTCAGGGCGGAGTGTTGCACCGTGCTCAATACCAAATGCAAGAAGTACGTATAATACACAGCTACAAACCACAAGCCGCTGGTTTATTATACTTAGGGTAAATAACAATTATATAATTATACAGTATGTAATTATACTTACAACATAACAACATGATGATAAGGAATTAGTGGAAGGGGGCGTGGCCGAGCATTGGCTGGTGAATGGAGGTGAAAGGTGAGTGGTGAGAGGGATTTAATGTTACTCGTTGTTCTGAGTTGCGGTGAGTGGCGAAAAGGATAAAGAGGAGCGAGATGAAAGGTGGAGGAGAGAGAGAGCGCGAGAGCGAGCCGAGCATCACGGAGCCGTGTGCGTGTGCTAAATAAATGAAAATTAACGCGCCTGTGCGTCGTCGCAAGCCTCCTCGTTTTCCCCTCAAACCCCAAAGAAGTGTTACAGAACGGGACCGGTGTGTCGGGGAACGGCCGAGTCCGCGCTGTTGGTAGGTTTTAATCCTCAGTTTTGTGAAAGCATCGTGATGACGGTCACGTTAGTGTCCCGTCTGTACTGCGAATAAACCCCTACCCAAACAATATCTGCTCCGTGTTGAATCTGCGGTGGACAGAAGGAGGCTGAGGCAACGTGCTTATCCACACATGACCTAGAATACGGTGGTTCTGCATCAGACCAGCCAAACACGTCTGCTGTACTGATCACAGTCTCATCCTGTTGCCTTCAAACATGTTTCTTAACATCACTTAAAGTTTAAAAGGTTTTTTGTTTCCCAGTACGGGTGATCTACAAACCATTTTATCCTACAACGAGTCCAGCCGTTTGATTTACTTCTACTGGACATGTACTGAAATGAAAAGCTGACTGAAGCCAGCCATGGACATGCCTCGCCCGACGCTCGGCCCGGATAAATAGGAAAAGTCATCAGAGTGTGAGTTTAGAGAACGGCGGCCGAGGCGTCCTGGGAAGAAGTCCTCCCTTTATATGTCCGTAAAGTGACTGGCTGTACCTTGTCAAAAAAAAAAGCAATGCTTCAGAACCTTCCCTGATCCCTTCCATTAACCTCGGCTGATGGAAAGCTGAAAAGGGTGGCGCGGGAACAAATTTAGCGGAGAGAAACACTAGTGCGCTCCGACGCTCCAGCGCTCCTTTTTTCTGCCTCTTCTTTATTTTCCAAGACGGAGTGACCAATCAGACGGGCAGCGGAGAGAGCGTCCTGTCAGAGAGCAGCTGACATGCTTCAGCTGAACCGTGAGAGCCTTTTGTTGAGGCGAGCGTGAAATCATGAAACATGACAGCAGAGACGCCAAACATGGCCACGTCCGCACGGAAAACACTCACTCACTCACACACACACACACACACACACACACACGTGCGCGCGATTGAAGGTTTAGAAGCCTGGCCGCTGTTGCCAAAAGCGTTGATGAATGTCTGAGTGTTTGGAGAAGGCTTAGTTGCCAGAAGTGCTATTGAATGCTTGAATGGTGAAGTGGGAGCGAGAGCACAGAGTCCAAACACACGGACACGGAAAGTGAAGGGCCGAGTTTTATCCTCTGGAACATCTCGACAGACACGACGTCCTGCGCTTTCTCCGGAGGACGCCTGAAATGCAACTCTGGCTGGATGGGGAGCTCGGGGTCGCCGTCTGAGAGTTCTCATCGGGTCTGTGCGGGTTTCCTCCGGTTTCCTCCCACCTTTCGTACCCTCGGCTTGAGCGAGTGCGTCACCCAGCGTTCCTGAGATGTTCCTCAGCTTTTACCCGACTTCAGGAAAATGATAGGAGCAAAGACAAAAAGCAGGCGGCAGAAAGATGACAGGCTGTGAACGTGCGCTCGTTTATTAGAAGCACAAAGATTTGAAGGAAATGAATAGTTAATTAACTACACTGCCTGTGACAATGAGCCGGTCTCAGCTTCACAAAAATGAAAGAAAAGGTCATTATAAAACTGTTTTTCTTTTCCGTGTGACTTAAGGACTTTATTTAAGAGCAGTTTTGTTCGTTTCATTTTCGGCTGCATGATATCAGTTATATTATTGTTTAAATTAGCCATGTCAATAAAGCCTTATGAACAAAATGAAACGAACGAGAGCCGGTCTGGGGGGAAAAGAAGGAGAGGGAGAAAGACGGTGAGAGAGGGACGAGAAGGAAACGACGCACATGGGCATGGAAGGCGAGGAAAATAAGCAGAAGGAAAGAGTAAGAAATCACATGACGGAAGAGGAGAGAGAGACACAAGGACTGAGACTCAGAAAGACAGCGAGAGAGAGAGAGACAGGGAGATATAAACAGAGAGATAGAAAGAGAGGGGTAAAGAGGGAGATGCACAGAGAGAAGAGAGAAAGAAAGCAACAGAAAGGTACACAGGAGAGTGAAACAGACAGTGAGACAGATATAAAAACAGAGTCAGGAAGACTGAGTGAGAGAATCAGACAGATGGAGATATAAAAGTAGGGAAACAGATATAGAGGCAGAATGATAGACGGAGAGAGACAAAGACAGAGAGATACACGAGAGAGACGGAGAGAAAGATAGAGAAAGGAAGCAACAGATAGAGAGAGAGGAATACAAAAACAGAGACACAGAGAGAAATATAAAGACAGAGAGAAAGATACACAGAGAGAGAAGAGCAAGAAAGCAACGAAGAGAGATATGAAAGAGAGAGATACGCGGAGAGAAAGAGAAACAGAGGGAGATATAAAGGCAGAAATAGAAAGAGTGATGCAGAGACAAAGCGATGGACGCGCTACGAGAAAGCGGCAAAGAAAGATAGACGAAGAGAGATAGAAGGAGGCAGACGGCGTGTGAGAGAACAAGAGAGAGCGGGACACAAAGACAATTAGAGAGATAGACACAGACAGACAGAAGGACAAACAGAGAGAGACAGAGACAGACAGTGAAAGACAGACAGAGAGAGATACAGGAAGACAGAAACAGACAGGGAGGGAGAGAAAAAGAGAGAGAGTGAGAGAGAGACAGACAGATGAGAAGAAAAAGACAGAGACAGAGAGACAGACAGATAGAGAGAGAAAGAGAGAGGAGGGGGGATTGGGAGTGGGAAACAGGCAGACAGATAAGGAGAAAAAGACAGAGAGAGAGAAAGAGAGGGACAGGTAGCCAGACAGTGAGAGAAAGAGAGGGGGGGAGAGACAGAAAGAGAGACAGATACACAGACAGACAGAGAGACAGACAGACAGATAGAGAGAGAAAGACAGACAGAGAGACAGGCAGGCAGACAGACAGACAGATAGAGAGAGAGAGAGAAAGAGAGAGAGAGAGAGAGAGAGAGAGAGAGAGAAAACACATGTGGGGAGGGAGAGAGAGACAGGTAGGCAGG
>JAQQZX010000039.1:3694387-3712361 GCA_030068355.1 Notoglanidium maculatum | reverse complement strand
CCCCCCCCCCCCCCCCCCCCCCCGCCCCCCCCCCCCCCCCCCCCCCCCCCCCCCCCCCCCCCCCCCCCCCCCAGCCGGACGCAAGCTAAAGGCAATCTTTCATTCGAGATCCAGCTTGTTTTTGTTCTTCTCTGGCCCTGAAACGATGTTTTATCTATAAGCCCATTCTCTTCCGGATCCCAGACTCTGTTGATGTGTATCTCACTGTTCCAGCTTTGTGGCGGCTTCTGAATCACAGTCTAACAGAGAGGGTAAAAAAGTCAGGATTTTCACCCAGACACACTCTGCACGGGCTCTCCAGTCTCCTGTCAGTCTCCCGTCCGACAACGCCGTTCTCCGAGACAAAGCCTCCGCGGTTCTCTGCTCAGGAGCTGATCTCACGAGCGACAGCTTCGACCGAGACGGATAAACCGTGAAATCCACATGAAATTACATAGAAGACACGGAAACAAGTGTAAGCAAGGAAGCGAAGGACGTCTTGGGGAAACTGATGAGAGCTACTTGAAACCAGAGCAAAAACAAGCAGGATTAAAAAGCGAGCGCAACAGGTCAAAAAAAGATTTTAATGGAGGAAACTGTCTTTTCTAGCTCTCTTTAATTAAAACTCTTCGTTTCTTTTGGGTACTATAAATATCGTGCTTACAAGGAGAAGAAATAAAAACCTCTCCTCACCGACTTAATGCCGTATGAAAATGAACTTACAGAACATTAAAAAAAAAAAAAAACGCTAAAATATATTAAAATATAAGAGCTAAGAAGCAATACTGAATACAAAGATGCTTGGGACATTCTTAAAAAAGTGTATTACTTTCTTTCGTTCTTTATTTATTTATTCGTTGATTCAAATACCTGTCAATTATTTAATATATTCATTAAAATCCAATTTAACATTCAAAACACGTATCATTCATAAAAAAAATAATAAAACGCTGGTGTTTATGCTGAAAAAGTAATATTACAATTCTATAAGTTACCACTTGACATCTTTCTGGGGGTTTTTTTTGTCTTAATTACATATTATATGCAAAAATATACAAATACGATACGTAATCTATGCAGATTTATGCGTGACAGAGATTACATGCATCTGCAAATTGATTACATTTCTGTCTAAAAGTTGGCTTTCCCCCCCACTGCTTCTTTAATTCATAGGTTTCAGAATGTACATAATCAAAATATATAAATAAATAGATGATGTTTTGCTCATGTTCCTCTGAAATATGTACATCCTCCAGTAACGATGTACACACCGCGTGCGCACACACACACACAAACACACGCACACACACACGCACGCACGCGCGCGCGCGCATGCAAACCTTTTAAAGTAAGGGATCGCTCCCGTCTGAAGCAGTAACGGGACAGATTAGCCGAGGTTCTGCTCCAGTAATTAGAAAGCTGAGGCCGCGAAACAGATTTTCAATTAAGGGAGCAGATCCTGTGTGAACGCTGGACACAACTAAAAAGCGCTCTGTAGAGTGTACAAATCCTCTGTCGGCTCCTTCATCGCTACATGCCACTTTTTTCGTCACACGACAGATAAAACGGCACCAGCTTACACTTGGAAAAACGTCATCGTTGTTAATTATGCATTAAAAGATCATTTTTTTGTTATAATGCTTATTTAGAGCAGCAATTTCCACATATTCTGTGCTCAAATTATTTGCCTTAAATACCCCTGGAGATGCCAAGAACGCTAATTGTTACGTGAATCTCTCTTGGAAAAAGTTTGTTTTTACTCGTTTACAGCTTTTATTATTATTTTTTTTTTAATCTACACAACCTCGCCTTGGTCCTTGGATGTTCCGATTGTCACGGCGCGTCTGTCCGTTCGAAGTGATTTTAAGGAGTTCTGAAGACGGAGACGCTTTAAGCACAAAGAATGGCTTTATCTACAATATTGATCCGATGCCGTCACTCCTGTGCAATAAGTTGCAATAGCATTTTTTTTCTACAATCATTCAATTGCTGTTGTGCAATACTTATCTCTGTGCAATATTTACTTCACTATATTATTCAATCATGTGCAATGTTTTCACACACACACACACACACACACACATTATAAACGATGCATATGCAGTATTTTGTGTGTTCTCTAATGTCTATTACGCACTCTCTTACTCTTCTTCTGCTTTGGAATGTCTTACACCAATAAATCCGAAAGTTCTATTTCAGTAATTCGGCGACTATTTTCTCTCGTAGCATTCGCAGGAAAATCAGCATAAGCTGGACACAAGCCAGCTGCAGCTGCTAGTCACTAGCATTAGCAATGAGTTTTATTTAAATTATTAATTACCCATTAACGAGGTCAGGAATGCTTGCATGAAAGCAGTTGGGACTGTAAATAGGACTAAGGAGTTGTTAGCTGTTAAGCTCACTATAACATTGAAGTGTAACAACATTAAGGACAGAGATACTTGGGGAAGTCTTTGTATAGTGAAGTAGCCCTGGGAAACAGCACGTTGTTTCATTTTCTTTTTTAATTTAAACCCTCATGCAGGTTTTATCTGCTTGGTAGCATGGACGAGGGAAGCCGAGACGGGACGATGATTTGTCGCTGCACTGTGAAGTCAGACTGGCTGTTAGGGTTGGTATATAAGATACAAAAGGAAGCACACACTACGAGACGCGGCACAATCTGTTTGTGGATTTTAAAGCTGCAGACAGCATGTTTTCTTCCAACATTTAGACAAAAAGGACAGATCTACGGGAATCTACGGTCGGTTCCCGAAACTGGTGTTAGACATCTCGCGCTGTGAATGTTAGAATAAATGTAATTTTGTTCATGAATTTAGATGGCTACAGCTTTCTAATTCAGCACACGTTGCAGAGTGAAAATGTTTCAGTTATAAACTCCGACTTACTGAGCTGTAATGCACAATCCTCGATATACACACCTCACAGTAACGGTGTATTAATGGGCCGGGCTTTAAACCAACAAAACCGATGCACTTAAGCTACCGTTCTGTCCGAGGAACGTCGTTGTGTTCGCCTTTGGCCGTTATGTTGCTTAGCAACCAAAGCTTAGTGTTAACATACTACACTGCGTGACGGAAGAACTGCAGAGATTAGTTACTGCTGCATTTTGTTGTATTGTATCACATTTCTCTCGGTCGCGTTCCACTTCGCGTCGTCCCAAAATCACTGTAACTCACACCTTCTGGCGGTTTATTGCTTCATTATGAAATTACACTCAGACTCAAACTGTTAGGACACAACAACATATTTTCATATAAGACGTTAAACCGTATTTATAATGAACCATATAATAATCCATATTTACAATGAAACAAACAGAAGCAAAATTTAAAAGTGGGACAAATCCTTAATTATTTAATCACTTAATTTGCAGTTGACAAAAGAAACTAAGCCTAACTCACACTAATAAACCCTCAGTGCTGGATGTTTACTGTTCGCTCTTACCGCTGAGATGCCTTTTCTTTTTTTTTTAAACAGACTGTTTTCCAGTATTAAAGCGATCTGTAAAGTGCAAATGAGCGCAGAACGCTGTGTACTTCCACACTACAGGTTTGAAGAGTTCTTACCCACCACTTGCATCATTACTCTAACATGATTTTTTCCCCCTCTAATAGTCAGGTTGGTGTGTGATGTGGAGAGTTTTGAAGCCTTACCGAGGGTCAGACGGCCCACCTGCTCGCTAACCTTGCAGCTCTCGGGATTTTCCCCGGGAATAGAAAGTCCATGTCTGTTATCATTAAAGCAACACTTGGCTTATGTTGCTTCACTCGGCCACTTCCACTCAGATTATATATTTCTTAAACGCACAAGTTGTAGCACTTTTAGGATGGGTTAAGACGGGGATTTTCTTTTCCGCTTAAAAACGTAACTGTAAGATGTAACAGCCTGTATGGTGGCTTTATTAGCGATAGAGCAAAACTTCAGCTTGACATTTTTCTTATTTTTCATCCAAACAAATAAAGTTTGGTAAATGAGTCGCAATGATAGTTGCCATTAGTAATAAAAAGATCAACCCTGACGCTTCAAACAGCACCAGTTTCCTTATTTATGTCTTCTTACTAGGCATGCAACGATATATAACGCAGCAATAAATCGCAGTACAAATTCATGACTTTTCAAATAAAAAAATGAACCACGATCATCAGGCAGCGTAATCTCAGTTTTTCCTTGCCGTAACTACATTACTTAGACAGCGGCGGGTGCAATAATGTACAGTATCAGATCTAAAACAGATCTAAAATGGGAAAGAGCTTTTGTGTGATCGACCAAACAAACAGATTCAACAAGACATCAGCTTTTTACTTTTTTACTAAAGAAAGAGAATTGCTATTATCTTTAAGCTAAATGTTCATATATTTTTATTAAGAAAAGACCATTATTAACTTTCTTCATTTATAATTAAAAAAATTTGTTAATAGGCTATTTTACTCCAACCTTTACAAATGTTTGTAAATAATCATTGTTGCTTATAAAAATATGAAACAAAAGCATATTCGTTTTATTTTACAAAAGGAACATTCGAGGTGATAAAGTTGTTGTTGCTTTTTGGTAATAAAATTTTCTTTTTTTCCCCCCTCAAAAATATTGTTGTATAATTGAACCCAGTATCGTGACTCGAACCATCAGTTGGGTGACAGGATACATGCCTATTTTTTTAACGTTACTTTTGAAGACAGAATTAAACCTGTCAGTTGTGAGAGTATTACAGGGGCTCAGTATTTTTTTTACGCTTTAAACAATTAGCCAAATGTAACCATCATGAAATATTAATTTCTGTGTTTTATAATCTTTATATGAGATCTGATTTCGGCGACTCATCATGTTCTATGGTTGACGTCTACGGGACACCTTCACGCTCGCCTGATCTTCATAACGCATGCGAAACGATAACATTAAGAGGTGCTGCTAGAGACCTGTACTGATCATCCGAACGCTTTATCAGTCCGATTCTCATCAGATTGATAAATCAATCCGAGTTTTCTCGCCGCGGCCGGTGTTCCATCACATCTCCTGCTCATTATTGTTCTCCAGAAGACACTTATTGACGGAGATTCTGAGCGAAACGCCGTGGGTCTTTAGAAAAGGGAAAACCAGCCTACGTGTAATGCTTTTAACGACAACAACTGATTTCTCGCGCTATAACACAACCTGTGACGGATATACACGAGCCTCTGTGGTGCGTCGCTTTGCTTTTTTTTCCCTCCGAGTGTTATGCCATTCGTTCTGCCTTCAGCAGGGGAGAGATCCGATCGGGGACGGGTTCACAGTCTTTTGCGGAATGACTTCAGTTCTGGTGTGGAATTGGCGTGGCAGGACGCATTGTCAGGGCAGAGATCCTTTGCAGACGGCGCTTCTGTAAGTCTCGCTGCGTCGGTGTGGCAAATACATGACTGATGGCACAAAGCCTCTGTTACAAGGGCATCCAATTAGATTGAGGTCTGAATAGGGCATAGAGACACGATCTACATATCCATTTATCACAGCGTGTCATGTTCCTCACTGTCTCGTTACAAATATGCTCGTACAGGCCGTAACCCTAGTGAGAAAAGATCGCTGGCCCCGGATAAGCGGGAAACAACATTGCAGCGCAGGCGGTACCCTGAGTGCCAAATGTCAAATCTAGAAAATCCCCTCACTCTCCCTGCGGTACTGACCTGACCGTGAAGAAAGTAATTATAACTACACTCCATACACCCTGCTGCTTGTGGAAATATCTTTTTCAGAACACAAGTCTGGCGAACATATTTCTAGACGGAGGCTGATTTAATTTTGAGCTTTTTTGAAATGTTCGCATCCTATTGCCAGAAATCCTCCTTCTAAAAAAAAAAAAAAAAAAAAAAAAAAAAAAAAAAAAAAAAAAACGGATGTGTAAAACTTTAACAGGATGAGAAAATGTAAATGTAAAGCTTGACATAATATAATATTTGGTTTATATTCATTCAGATTATATTAATATGCTAAGTTTTAGAAGTATACAAATACGACAGAACAACGTTGTAGTATTAGAAATTAATGCTGTTAAATGCTGATGCGGGACGTCTTTTCGATTTCTGTACAACTGGAAACGAATGAGTTTATTTTAGGTGAGAATGCTCCGAGGTTTCCATCCTGCATTAAGGGATCTCGTGTGCTTGAATTTGTAAACAGATTAATAACAGTTTATTCTTTCTCTTTGTTTGGAGATAAATCAACATCATTTATTCCTGCACATTCAGGTCCTGACGGTTTGTTGTGTGGACGGTCCAAATGAACGTAATTGTAAATGAGGTGAGTTAGAGAACGGGAACTTGAGAAAGAAACGTTCAAGAAAACTGTATCTGACGTTGTCATTTATAACTGTTCTGTATTTAAGCACCAGATTTTTATCTTATAAATCATTTTACTAATCAGTTCCTGTCTATTTCCTGAACGAATTGCCTGAAGGCATACAAACAGATTAACAAAGAGAACTCGAATGTAATCCTTGCAAGCTCGGGACACTTTAAAGGTCGTGACAACGGGCGCTAGGAGTTCTGGAGTTTTCCATCAGAGCTAAAAATTCCTACGAGGCTTTCCGACGAGCGCAATGACACAGCGGCGATTGGAAGCGGTGTGTTGCACACTTAAAGCTAAACTGGCGAGCAGCAAGCAAATCCCACAATGGGTTATCGATTCCAGGCACAAATTCCTGTCCTGCGGAGCAATAACAGATTCCGGAGGCACGGAGTGCGCAAATCGCACGTGGTTTTTGTTACTGTGTCGCAGAAATGACAAACAAACAAATAAATAAATACAACCGCTAGAAAGATCCTTTCTTCAATAAAACATAGGCAGTCTTGCGGATCAATATTTTGGCCTGTATACAGTACGACCGATTTCGCCGCAGGGCTTCCATTCAAATTCACCTTCAATTGAAAGATGATGGAATGTTGTGACGGAAATGATTGAAAAGAGGACGTTATCCTTTATCCTCGACTTCTTTTGTGAGCTCCCGATCAAATCAAATAAATAAATAAATACAATCAGAGCTTTAAATGTGCCCTTCTGGACATACCAGGAATTCTAAAGGTTTAAATCTTTTTGAGCGCACTAATCAAAGCCATCACGCAGAGCGCCCTCGCATGAGAGGTTAGCCGAGCGTCCTTGATGGCGTCGCGGAAAGCTTCCGATACGAACGCTGCGAGCTTGCTGCAAATTAAAGAGAAGGGGGCGCAGAGGACGGCGGCGCGCCTGATGACACTTTTATGAAAGGCCATAAAGCATGTGGATGAGCGAGATTTCGCAGGGGTCTCGGCTTTACGACGGACTCCCCGAACGCGGCGTGCTCTTTAACACGTGGCTGACACGAGGGACGCTAATGGTGACCGGTGCTCCCTCGACTAAGGAAAGCAGCTGACAAACAAGCTCTTAAACTGAATCAAGGGACGCACATCGGCTCCTGAAGCATGGCGACGGGAGCCATATTGGCCAGATTTGAGGCAATACTTGCCAATAAACAAAATATTGTGCTCCTGAGCTTCGAATCTAATCTAATCTGGTGAGGAGGAGGCGATTGAACAGAGGCACAGAGCTGTCCACAAAAGCCTACTCAGATCTCTCCTTTGAGGACAAACCCACCATTACTCATTGGAGCGGGATCGTTTTGAAAGCAAAGTCAAGGAGAGGAGACATATTGGCTTGGAAAAAGTTGAGATGAGGGGAGACAAGAGGCAGGCTGTCACTACAAAGCAGACGGAGTGGACGCCCGCGACAGTGATGATGACCCCACCTAAGGGCTTGAAGAAAGATCAAACACAGAGAAGAAAAACATCTGAGGAAAGGCTTAAAGGCTTACCCAAGGCATCTCCGGGGCGGTTGGGTAAAGGGGAAAATAAAACACACACACACGCACACGCGCACACACACGCACACACACACACACACATAATTATGCACACCTCTGCAGCACTGAGCTGAAAGAACTTTACGAACACGATAAACGTAAAACATCAACAAGGAAAACGCGGTCATAGCGTCCGCTTACACGGGAAATAAGTCCGAAGGAAGAGCGATCTGAAATCGATCTGAAAACGGGACGGCTGATTATATATACGGCGTTCGAAAAGGAGCTCTTTATAAAAACTGCGTGTGGCCGTGAGGGAGTTCTGCGTTTAACGCTGATCAATCGAGGAAACGCACCAATTTGTTAAGCAGACCGTCGATCCGGAGACGACCGCCATCGGGGCAAAACAGAGCCGAGAGGAAACCAGGGCTCGCTTCAGCGGTAGGTTAATAGGGTGCATCGGTTTTCACTCTCGCTCTGGACGTTTAGCCCGTGTACTGCACCTCCGCACTCAATAAACGGGGGGATTTGAGGCAGTTAACACACCGCGCATGAACGTTGTGCTCAAGAACCTTTATTAAATTAATCTCGAAGGGGGCCGTGTGATCACGCGAGACAGAACTGCCTACCTGAATAAAATAATAAAAGTATAAATCTGTCCCACGCGAGTACCTTACTGACGCCGGTCTTCTATCGACGTCTCGGAAGATACGGCACTAAAGTGGGCCGCAGATGTGGTACCCTCCTCTTTAAACAGGTGCTCATAGCGTACTTGTATAGCTTTCCTCTAAAATGTAATCAGATACATGTTCACGCTATCCACATTTTCACGTATTAAAGGTACAAAAGGTAAGGGTGCCGCCTCAGCGGCGAGGAAAACTGGAGCTTAGTACCCTTTTTTCCCAGAAGCGTAAGACGGTTCAGGACGCCATCGTGCCCCAAAGCCTGACCCACAGTACGTCAAAAACATTAGCGACAATATAATATCGGTCAGTACTGTGATGAACTATCATTACAGTCTGCTTTTCTGAGGTATTGCGGATTGTTTATTATTTTAAAGTTGTTGTTTTTTAATTAATTAAAAATCTCATGATTTACATTTTATTCTTAAACTTTTAAACTGGAAAATGCATCTTTTTATTTTTTTTCACTCCTTTTCAGCACGTACAACATTTTGGAATAACTCATTTTGAGACATTCAGTAAAGTACCTTTTTATTCATTTCCTGCTAAGCAATTGTTCGCAAACCTGTATATCGTGATGCGTGTTATACGCAACGTCTTCCCGAATCATGTGATACTGCTGTCACGTGGCTCGTCCCTAATGTCGGGCTGATTTGGAAGACAAAATGGTGGATGAGTCTTTCAGCGACACAATGCGAAGTCTTGCCTCCGTAAGGAACCTGCAGAGTATTACCATGAACGCCGTGTAGCATGGCACGGAGCTGTGTAGGTGGATTTCCCAATCTAAACCTGTTCCGCTGGGGACCGCGGGTGATCCTGTTTAGCAGGTAAAAGTTCTGAAAATGTGCTAAAATAAACGTTGGACAGAACCGTCTCTCTGACGGCGCACCGTTCACTAATAATAATATTTCAAACCGCGACAAAAAGCTGAAGCAGTGCAAAAGTGTAAAATCAGCACACTTTGTCAGTTACAAACTCATTTACATTTAGCAGAATCTGCTTAATCGTCTAAATCAAAGTCAGGTGGAAAGTAATCCAAACTATTAAAGCTGGTCGGTGCTCGAGATACAAGTTCCATAAAGTAGTGAAAAATCACATGCACTCGTTTTTAAGCCCACGGGAGTGATTGGACACACCATCTCGCTCAGACACACCACACACTCAGAGCCGGGATGCTGTTACTGCCTAAGGCTCACGCCGGACTCTAATGACGCCGTGATGGACCCGACGCATTGTTATACCGCAAAGCTCCGACTCGGAGCGGCTTTATCCGCCGCATCGCTTTCCCATTCACCCACCGCCGCTCCGTCAGCCCTCGCCGCGTAATGCCCCCTTAACGAGCCTCAAAATGCTTTATGTTTTGATGCATTGCTGTCCGTCTGAAAAGTAATACAGAAATGGACGAAAAGCATTAGCATTTTACTAACCCACATCGCTCGGCCGAGCTGGGGAGGAGGAGGAGGAGAAAGCAAAAAAAAAGGAGCGAAAGCCTAATGACCACTTTAGTTTTGAAGTTAACGTGGTTATAGGCGGGGATGAGGGGGTGTCGTGTAAACCGATCCTGAAGGATAGACGGCTGCTCTCAGAGTTGTGGAAATTTAGCGCAAATGAAATTACGTACAGATTTAAAAACAATTGATCAAAGACACTCATGTCGCTCGTTTAAAGCAGGCTCATACTGTGTACGGTGGATCAGGGGCAGCGTGGTACTCGGAATTGCTTAAAAAAACAATTACTTTCTTTACAAAGTGAAGGACGCGATGAGCGCAATGGATACAGAAACGAAGGAGGAAATCACATCTCTGCAGCGTGACTTGTTTTTTTTCATCCATGTTTCATCAACTCCCTCGAACAACGTAGATGAACGTGCTTGACTTTCACAGATTTGCAAGCAAAAGCGCGTTTTGAGAGCAGCCAAAATACCTGACGATGACATACGGCCGACGGCTACTGAATCAATAACACGGTGCTCCAAAGTTCCGACGCAGCCGGAATCGGAAATCTAAAGTGCTCACCGATTATAGCGAAATATCAAACTCATTAAATTCATCAGAGTTGAGTGGAGGGTGAGGGTCCCGCTGGTCGGAGTACATTAAACCACAGCTGTTCAGGGCCGGAAAAAGAACACGTTCCAAAAACAAACAATCGCAATGCACAAATACACACTACTACTACTCAACAAGTGAAGTTCAAGTCCGACCCAGCTGCAGCAGGCTCCGCCCACAGATGTGACACGAGACCCTTCCATTTCCTGTTTGTAGGTCATGCACTTAAACCAGTATCCGTATCCAGAGGGTGGAAAAATCCTAAATTCCTTAACAAGCCAACCAGACACGCGAACGTGATCTCCGGCTCTCGTATCTTCTCGGAACTAAAAGATACGATGGTACATTGCCAATCTAGGCATCGTATGGATTGATGAGTCGTTTTTAAAAATGGCACTGATGCGATACCTTGTGTCGTTCTTGAGCTAAATTCAGAAGAGAGATATGTTTTTAGAAATGCTTACATATGAAGAAACTTGAGTGGGTTTCATTTATTTACTACATTTAGAATGTAAGCGAGTTTTGTGTGAAAGAGTTTAAATCACTGGTTTCCATTTCCTGTTCCCAAAAAAGCCTGACACGCTGTCTGAATGCTAAATCGTAACGGGCTACAACACTAGTACTGCAGCTAGCAAGTAAACACAAATGTATAACATGCTAGTCGCGTGAATTGAATACAAATTCAGTTAATGCGTTGTTTAATTTATCGGATGACTGAAATGCATCTTTTCATGACACCAAGAAATATAGAAACAACACGTTCAAAAAATACTTATGAAATGAAATTAACAGTGAAAGGTGTTAGGCCTTTTTTTCTGATTCATAAACAAACAGAGGGAGAGAAAAAAAAACAACAGTAGTGATGGCAGCAGCTTTCTGAGTCGCTTCTATCGGGAAATGATGAGTAAAATACCCCGGCATAACATAATCCGTTTGTCCCTACGGATTTCTCCAGCCCTGATACGGAAGAGGAGGGCAGTCCTGAGACAGCCGAATAAACTCCAGCGTTTGCAGCGGCAACACAATTACGTCCTCGGAGAAACAGATGCGCTCATTCACCCGCAGCTCTGTCGTGGCACAGGACGTACTGGAGAGCCGAGTGCACATGGATCTATTTTGGTAGCGTGTAATTGAGGGCTCGGTTAGATGGCCACTTTATTTGAGCTGCTCCCGTTTCCCTTGTTTTGTAGGTTGCTATTAGCTAGGCAAGTCCAGCAGTGATTACTCACGTCTAAATTAG
Organism: Notoglanidium maculatum; assembly: GCA_030068355.1. Classification (NCBI taxonomy): domain Eukaryota; kingdom Metazoa; phylum Chordata; class Actinopteri; order Siluriformes; family Auchenoglanididae; genus Notoglanidium; species Notoglanidium maculatum. The sequence goes on along the minus strand of JAQQZX010000039.1, from coordinate 3,700,610 downwards.
AAATATAGCAGCGCGTCAAGCGGCGCGAGCCTCCAAGAAAAATCATGCGCGTGTAACAATGGGCCTGTTGTTCGAGCCGTGCGGTGTGATCATTTTAGGGTGTCCATTAAATACAAAAAAAAAAAAAAAGAAAAGAAACAGAGCAGAGGTTTCTGCAGATCTTTACGTTGATGCATTGCTCTCAGCCCAGCATTAATAAATATTTAGCATAAACAATGGAAAGTGAGGAGTAGGTGGAAATAATGGAGAGAGTGAAGTGGGCACGTGTTATTGTTATATCACAGCGGCTGATATAAACGAGGCAGGCTCTTCGTTAGCGAGCAGACAAAAGGGCAACGAGGATCCACACTGATAATGGATGATGCTTTGAGAGAGTATCGCTCACGCCAATTGGAATTAACTCGCAGATGCAAATGCACTATGGTGACTAATGCCTTTTTATTCGTTCGCTCTAATAGCGATCGTTGGCGTGCGCGCCATCCCTTTTTTTGTCTTCGGTATCAAAGCCGTGAGGGCTGGAGATGACCCGGGGGAAGCAGGCGTGGTATTTCCCTACCTGTCGGTGTCCGTCTGGCGTGACTAACGTAACGACGATCTACAGTGCCTCAGATATAACCAGAGATGGTTTCAAGCTTACTGGATGTGCTTTTGTGAAATTGACATTTGAAAAGACTAACTGAAGACAGGGCTGACATTTTGACAATCTGTTTCCATCCAGCTGTGCGAGGAACAAGGGATTATTCCCCCCTTTTTAACCCATACGCGGGCGATGCTGCAATGCCGGGAAGTCCACAGTGCCTCCTGTAATTACAGACTGCTGGGTGTCTGACAGCAAAGGGGGGAACGAGGGGAGGAGAGGGAGCAGATTAAAGACAAGTGGACACTATTAGAGCAGGTCACAGTTGCCGTCGCCCTCTCGATCCTCGCCACTGAATGAACAGGCTCGCTCCGATTACGCCAGGCACGCTGAAACGGTGCCTCTGGCACACAGAAATTCTCTCACTCTGTACCTGTGCGCTGGAAAAAAAAGTGTGTGGGATACCGTTACGGCATTTACATTTGGTATTTTAATGTGTGCTTGAATCGGGCAGAACTAGAAGGTAATTAGTGGAAGTGTTTAAAAATTCATGGTGGATCATTTTCAAGGTCAGGGAGAAAGTTTGTGGGGGGAAAAAAAAATGTAGATATGCTAATTAAGCCCTACAAGGAGAAGAAGAAGTGTACCTAGCTGTGGTTTCTACATCTTCCATATAACTCATCCTTTCATAACTCCCGTTTTCACTGCGGATTGATTGGTGATCTTTGGAAACACGCAAGCATCGACATGCCAAAATTATACGTCTGGAGTCTATTCAAGCCCTTGACCATGAAACAGAATGATAAATACACGCGACGAGACTGTTTACGTCTCCTCTAAACAGCATAAGCTGTCCAACGTGGCATTCGCTCGTCTGAGAATCTCAGAAGAGATTTGGCTGGAACTTGTAATTAACATTACAAGAAAGAAAAAAAATACAATATCAATAAGCCTGTACGAGACTGTCACATTAACTTGTTACCCGGTAATTAGAGGAAAAACGTTTTCCAACGTCTTCCAGTGAAGTGTACAAAATTTTGCCACACATGAAAGATCTGTGAAAGAAAAAAGAATCAATTACTGAATTAAAGCCCTCTTGGCAATGCCCTTGTTTTGGCACAGCAATTAACTCTGATAAACTGAACAGGATACTTTCAAACAGTCGCTAATTCTTCAGCGGGATGCGGGCCAAACAACGCACTGTCGCGATAATGTGCCGCGCATAATGCATGGCACTGCTGATTTTAACTGCAACGGCTAAAATAGTAAAAATAATAATAATAATGACAAAAATAATACAGATAAACAAATAAAGAAAACCCCAACAGTTTCCGAGTTTGTTTTTAAGTTTACATGAGCTTACGCCTCAGTGACGTGCGATTAAGATAACGGTTTTTACATTTACAGTTGGCACGTCAGATGAAGATGAAAAGGAAGGAGGGACGCCGATTTTGCCGCGAGCACCTTTAACAGGAATGTACAAATCAAGGTGAGCTGGATAGCCGGCTAGACGACATGCTATAAAGCGGGTGTGGCTTTTTCAGGACCTGTTTCCACTCGTGGAGAAAAAAATGAACAGAATATTTGGCCATATTGTTTCTAAAATATTGTCAAAAACAAAGGCTACATATCTGCAAGCTATCCAAAAATGTACGGCGCGAGAACGGGAGAGCCAGAGCCGGTGGCTCGCTCGCTGCGGCCATCTCGCAGTGGCTCCGAGCGGATTTCAAAATAAAAGTCCCTGTGGACCACTTTGGATTTGAAATGGGGAATCATTAAGAAGCAGAATGGATAAGCAGAACTGGAATCACACGATACCCAGCCCTACTCCCTCTCGTGTGATGCTGCTTAAATGAACAACACATTGTGCTTTTTATGGGAGACTTGAGTCTTCAGGCCAGAGGATGTGTTTTCAGAGAACTTCCTACTTTCTCCGGGACATGACAAACTGTTTGTCCGCTATAACGTAATCCAAACCAGGAACATGTTTACAGAAAAACGTACGCTCTTCGTGTCTTTGTTAAACATCAATCTGTTTAGGAGCTATAGTTACTACAGGAAGGATAATGTCTTAGAACAAGCGCATTAATAGAAACCAGAGCCGTGCTGTTGTGATTTAACCGCGCTGTGGTATAATTGCTGTAATCAGCGCACATCCTCGGTCAAAAGAAAAATTATTAGGTGTGTGATGTCGCAACTCACGGCACACGTATGCTGCTTATAATTCCAGCAACTATGACGTAGGGTGTCTTCCAAAAATTGTTATTTTTTTATTGCGTTATGATTGGATTTATTGGATATATAAAAATGACGGCGTTGTAATTATTTGGTAATTATTCGTAAACAGAGATGTGAACGCTCGCGTGATTCAGCTGCGTTCACCTGCAATGTGAGAGCTGATGTACGGCTTCTCAGCGAAAACAGAAGGCCATCGCTGTTACAATAAAGCTGCGGCATGTTGGGAACGCTCACTCTTTTGGATTTAGTCCCATAAACGTCTTAGTTGTTGATGCATCAATAATAGGAAAGTGAACTTGTAGTTATAACTTGCTCAGGTGTGATCCGTCACAGCCGTGGCATCTGTGCACACACACACTGTATAAATCACAGGTTATTGTGCCTGATGCATGCACAACGGCTATGATTTATCTTACCGTGCAAGTCAAACATAATGGGTAGATGTAATGCGTGGAAGGTCACTTGCAAAGAAAGTTAAAATGCAGGGGAAAAAGCAGTGTAGCGGCGCAATACTCGATCTAAGGACAGAGAAGGTAAAAAAATAAATAAATAAAGAACTCTGAACCACACAGCATAATGAGAGGAAGCGAGTGTAAAACATCATTCCCAGGTGAAAGAGACCCAGGGGATGCGTTCGGCCCCTTCAGGGCATCGCTCAGCATAAAAGCACTCCAGATTTACAATGTGAACTTGTCCTTAAACTTTTTTCTCCACATTATGGAAAATTATGAGCGGAACAGAGATGCTTGACTGCGTGCTCGTGATCTGTGCTGTAAACACGGTTGAGTAAGCATCGCAGCGCGCCGTCTATATAATCTGGGCGCGCGGAGGCTTGGGCTTGTCGCGTATACGTAGCGCGCTCGGGTCATGCTTCGGTGGTTCGAACATGCACAGTCTGCACAAAATGTGTGTATATGCTATTACACAAATAAGTCCTAAGACGAGGCGCGTAATCCACTTGACGGAGTTAGCGAAATCTTTTAAACGGATTCGGTCTTCGCTGAACCAAATTCAATTACGGCTCCGGTTCACAAATCCTTAAGCTGTGAATTCCGACTGACTTAATTTGCTTCCAAACTTACCGAAACATACTCGTTTTCACACACAAAAAAAAAGGTTAATATTCTGTATGTTTGCGTCGACTATCTTAATACAGCCACATTGTTGTTTCTAAAAAAAACGCTGACCTCAACGCTAGATGAGTGACGGCACAATTTCCTGCCTGTCGCAAGATATTAAAAACGCCATTATTCTTCAGATTACTTCATTCACAGGAATAATGTGAGACAGTTTTCAGAAAGTCTTGTGAGCGTGTTGATCCGGTTTAACGATCGCTCCTCCTAGCGTTTTTCTGGTTTAGTGTCATTGTCTGAAATGATCACGGCCCTTTCTTTGGAGCGTTTTGTGAATCCAGGAAGGAAGGAAGACGTCTCGTGTTTTTTCTGGTACATGTGTGTTCTTTTAATTCCGTCTCATTTTTGTGCGCCTTCCCCATTAAAAAGTGCCAAGAGAAGCGAGTTGAATGTGGTGTGGTGCACAGCTGGGCTCCAGAGAGGCAGATGGTGACAGACAGCTGGTTCTCACCTCTCTGAGAAAAGTCACTGTGAAGATGGAGGAGTGAGACGGCACCCTGCGACGGCGCCCACCCCCTCCGGGGTCAGAGAACAAGCTCGTGGGACTCGGAGAAACAACAGTGACTGCGTATAGAGCGCTGATGTCAAATGGAAATGCTTGCAGCACATTATCACCCGAGGCAAGGGCAATTTTCACTCCCACACGCGCCTGTGTCTCTCCGGAATAGGCAAGAAATTGCTGCGCGGATGCGAGCGCATCACGACTTGCTTCACATGTGAACAAATTAAAGCAAACGCGCAACACAAGGCATCACTACCGTAGTACGGATAACAGAGCCGTAAAACACAACCGCTCGAACCTCGTGTACGGAAAACATCATGTGAACGGGTGCAAAGAATGATTTCCAAAGCCTCAGAAAGCAAACGGCTCTAGTCCGGGCGCGTGATGCTTTTTTCTGTTGCATCTGCATAATGTGCTGGGGGAAAAAAACAGTACCTAAACAGGAGCCAATTAGGTACTCATTCTTCTTCGTTCAGACGTCTTGCTGATGTCGTTAGCGTTAGTCTGTCAGGGTTTGCCTGAACAAAACGTGCAAGGTCATCGAGAGCAGCGCAAAGAACCTTGCCTGTCCCAAGGACGCGCTGAGCTACAATCAAAGTCCCTTGCTCTGACAGCTAACAGAAAGAATGTAACCGCACGGAGGTGTGTGCTTTTAAATCTTTCAGTTCCCGCTGGCCTATTCATTACAATTCCGAGTTCAGTTCGGAGATGTTGTCCTTTCGCTCTCCATCCTTTGCTCCTATTCTGAAGAAGACAAATTCATCAAATCAGACATCTATCAATTTGTCGTCTCTTCTCCGCTACAAAGAGTCGCGTGAGTACGGAACATGACAACACGATGGATCTTTATGTTCTCTCTTTTCGCAGACAGCTAGACAATCTACCGTCAGGAATGCTGGGAGGATTCGGGGATGAGTGCTGCATCGCGGTATTGATTTTAGTTTGCAGGCATGCCTGAAACAAACACGAATCAAGAGTTCCTTCTGGCCAGGTAACTTGTGCTACACTTGACTGTTGTCCTTTAGATGAAAATGAACAATATACCAAATCTTTCTCTTTCCCGTCTTCCTCTTGTCATAATAATAGCCTTTTTCATACTTCCTGCCAAATACTGAAGGGTTTTGGAGCTACTCTGAGGAAAAAGCATCTGCTCATTGTCCAAAACACTCTGGAAAGGCTTTTGGTTGGTGCGATACAGCGCTCCCTGACAATTTAAAACACAGCAGAGAGCGCTATTTCCAGCCACACATGCACGTGTACACACACACACACACACACACACACACACACACACACACACACACACACACACACACACAGACAGACAGAGATGGTCGCCACTTGACTCGACAGATATAAATCCCAGGAGGCAAATGTCAGAGCAGCAGCGGCTTGTGGCCTCTGCAGAATCACAGTTCGTATCCATGCTCCGGAGCGGGAGAACAGTTTCCTCATCGTTATATACAGCCTGATCTTTCACACCTACATACCACTAATTTGGCCGAGTTTAACTGGGTGAACTCGTCTACATGAGGTCCTGTCTAAAAGCAAATTAAAAATCTAGCTGTAGCAGCTTTTCCCCTTCCTCTCTCTCTCTCTCTCTCTGTCTCTCTCTCTCTCTCTCTGTCTCTCTGTCTCTCTCTCTCTCTCTCTGTCTCTCTCTCTCTCTCTCTGTCTCTCTGTCTCTCTCTCTGTCTCTCGCTCTCTCTCTCTGTCTCTCTCTCTCTCTCTCTCTCTCTCTGTCTCTCTCTCTCTCTCTCTGTCTCTCTCTCT
>JAQQZX010000039.1:3670015-3692515 GCA_030068355.1 Notoglanidium maculatum | reverse complement strand
ACAGTCAAAAAAAAATCCTTCTGTGATATTTATAAGGGTTCGCTGTTTGCGCCGGTGTAGATGCCGGATTTTGGTTAAACATGCGAGATGACAGGATGTGAGGTCAGCGAGGTGAAGCTCACCTGCCACGTCCGCTACGTATCAAAAAGTCAATCCTGATGCATATTTTAAAAACATACGCTTTCTGGGTTCTGTACGTGGCACATAGTATTGTCAGAGGAGTTTGATGACGGATTAAAAAAATGTAAATTATATGCAGTGATTGGAAACTGTAAGTTTTAGGTACTAATAAAGACCTCGCTGCAACAAGCTTTCTTTTTTTCCCCTCTCTCGCTTTCCTCAGTGTCTTAATTAAGGAAACGTAATTAAAACATTGCAGTCCTGAGTCAGCAGCTGGTCCACAGAAGATTGAGTGATCTCCCATGGCTCTTATAGATATCTCCAGCTGCAATTAAACAAACTTCAAAGGTGCTCCTAAAGGTTGGCGCACATGTGTGATCGATACAGATTTAATCCCCGGCATCACTCATGAAACGCCGACGTGACTGTGGGCTTCACAGCCAGGGATAAAACCACAAGCTCTCACTTTTTTTCATACAGACGTGTACACGGCTACTGGCGGGGTCGCTAAAGGGCATCTGTATTCATCTGCCACAGTCTGGGTCATGATGAGCGAGAAAAACGTCACGCTTTACTTTCACGCCAAACCTTTCAGGTGGGAGACGAATGGAATGCGAAACTCCGGATTGCACTAAAAACATATTCGGAAATATGTGACATTAAATATTTAAAAAATTTCATATTCACATACAACAATTACAAATATTTGGTCCACTTGTGCATGGTGAAAACATAAGAAACTGGACTTTTTAATTAAAAAAATACCAAGACTGGTACATTCACATTCATCCTGAAACGGCAACAAAATCAAAAATAACTTTTTCAATAATGTCTACAGGATGTATTGTAAAACAACTGACGAAGAGAAGTGTGGCTTTTTCCTATTTTCTTCTTTTTCCATGTGTCCTAGCGATAAAAACGCTCACTGTTTTCCCGCATTTTAACTGCAATATATGGAATTTATTTCATAATAAATGTCATTAAGCACATTTAATTGAGATAAACAAGTTATATTTTACTTTAAGAAAATTATGTAACAGCCTCCAAGTATTTCACAGATACTTAAAAAAGAGTAATAGAATTTTACATAACAGTTAATAATAATAATAATAATAATAGCCAGATATGCATGCGCAAAGAGAAAACAGACTAGAGGATTTCAAACTGGGAGGACGTTAAGTCCTTGTCTAACTGTTAGGCGTTCTGGAAATTGGAAAAGAATCAAACGCTAAGTTTGACGGTGACGTGACAGCGAGTGGGTTTATACTGTACAGGTGAAGAACATCAGACGTACAGGAAGGATCAGAGCCGATCAGAATTTCTTCCCTCGTCTTCAACATGTTCGCATGTTTGCTTTAACGGTAAGCAGAAACGTGGCGGTGATTGGTTCAACATCGCCGTATTTAACACACCGTGGACAAGACAAGCGTCAGCGGTCTTTGTTTTGGACAATGGTGCATTGCACGTGATCTCAAACCATGAAAATAAGTTTGAATTTAATGGACACCGCCCACTTGTTAGATCACATTACAGACCAAATGAAGTAAAGCTATTGGTGTGACTCAGTCAATGCCCAGAATCTCTTCCGTAGACTAATCTTGTAACGAATAAACAGGTTGCTTAGTGTGTGATTCATGGTAAGTGTGAAACAGGCAAGCAGACCTGCAAAAAAGAGAAAGATTTACAGCTACTGCAACAATCGCACTGCGTAACTATGATGGAAACGCTATGCTTCGTGTACACGTACATCACTTACACCAGTAAAGCAGCAAGATCGTTCATCATATCTCCAGCCAGCTTCTACACAACCCCACCGCGCACGTGTTAACAGGAGCAACGTTGCACGTCAGTGTTCATACTGAGTCTGCACAGACATTACAGTGTCCTCTGTGTGCTTCCTCTGCGAGAGGCTGTTAACTCCAACCCATACGACTGTGGCTAAACGATACAGTAATAAAGGAGGATTTTCTGACAGCAACGATTGCACGAGGCGGGATATAATAAAGAGCCGCAGAACTGTGTGACGGATCTTATTAAATTCTTCGGGTTTCTTGGTAAATGAGGGAAAAGGTGTAATAAAGAAAACAAATGACGCATATTGATAATCAATCCCGATGAGAGCGCCGCGGTCGCAATCCATCAAGGAGCCGGCGCGCAGCACAAAATGCCCTCGTGAGCTCGGCAGCTGCTCTCTGCTATGTCGAATCAGGCGATTTATGTACACAAACGGGCCCGGGCTGAAGTTCCTTTCATTTTCCCAAAATAAAAAAGTCATTTAATGTTGATAAATATATTCAATAAAAACAAATTACCTGCAGCAGGCGTTCGCCTGTGTCTCCTTGCCCCCATTTATCCTTAATTACAATGTCTCTACCCTTCTCTCTTTGTACCTCCAGATCTTCCACCCCCCCTCTCTCTTACACACACTCTCTCTCTCTCTCTCTCTCTCTAACGGCTTCATCACCTTATTGATCTCCTAATTGTGTTGTTTGGCACCTGTTCTCAGGCCTACCGCCACATATTTTAGCTAGTATAAAGATCATAATCTGCGATAAAAGCCTCCGAACGGACATCAGGCGCAGAATCTGAATACTGGATCGGAGCTGGTGATCTCCCATTAGCGGAAACTAACGCAGTTACAAGCGCGAGGCGCTCCGATTTCAATAAAGCCTATCTTGGATGAACTCGATTTTAAAACACCTTGAAGAGTGCTATTGAGTTCCTCGGGCTGCTGCATGAGCCTGAGATCCGAGACGGCTCTTCCAGGAATACACGACGCAAGATGGAGTCATAAAGACACATTACAGACAAAATGAGCCAACAAAAAAAAAAAATCACATTGCACAGGCCTGTAAATCTGCTCAGAATGGATATTTGCTAGATTTAGTTATTTATTTATTTGCTTTTTTTGCCATCTGTTCAGGTGAAAATGCCTCCCGCTGATTAAAACGGATGTTCTGGAGGGATCCGGGACAGATAAGGATGCACAGATGCAGATGTTCGTGGAACTCGCGCTCTTTTTTCCATGCATGCAAAAGTTTTCCGCGAGAAAGAAAAGGCAAACAATCTGCAAGTCAGCCGCCGAGTCAGTTCGATGCACGTCGGTGGAGTGTTAATGCACAGCTATGCTTACGGGAGTATATTCTGGACATAACGTCAGTTTAAATTCAAATTCACCAGAGCGCACTTTTAACAGTCTGGAAAAACAGATTTACAGAAACCCCTACAAAGGGAGACAAAGGTGATGATCTGGAAAATACGTCCTCTTAGCATCAACACTAGAAAGTTCTAAAAAGTTTTACAAATTATGTAGAAGACACACACACACACACACACACACACACAAACAATGTGATCAAACTGAAACTTTTTGTATACTAAATACACAGCAAAATCACCAGTCATTAATCAACACCTACTACTACTAGTGCTCAAGCCAAACACAGTGCTGGTGTTAAATGTTAAAGGATATCGAAAACTCTAACTGACACAAATGTTGAAATTAATTACACACTCACCTGTTAAAGGTATAGAACTTCACAAGTGTCCAAAAGCTTCACAGAGCAGTTTAGATCAGTTTGGTCTCTCTCTCTCTCTCTCTCTCTCTCTATCACACACACACACACACACACACTTGTCTAATTGACTTAACGACCAGCTGACACACACCCACACACCCTTACACATGACGTAAATCACGTGTGTGTACATACATGTGTATGTGTGTGTGGGTGTTGCAACCCAACTCAGTCATTACCTCAGAGTTAAATCACCTCACATAAACAAGCCACAACAACGTACTACACAATTGAATTAGCAGTCTATGCTACAAATAACAACTACTTATACACAAGTTTTTGCTGCTGGAAATCGTTTAAACAACCTCCTGAGTAGTTCAGTAGTTAGCAATCCACATCAACAGGTTAACTTAGCTCATTAGCACACTTCCAGCGCGCGGAGATGTCGTTATTTTTTATTTGAATTTGAATTTTAGCCGTTAAGGAGTAACGGTCGCGTGGCACCTGGTTGCGCGTGCATGTTTTAATTAAGGCTTAACGGCTCTCCGGTGTTAGATAAAAAATAATAATAAAGTACACGTTAAATGTGTTTTTTGTTGTTTTTTTACCTTTCTGAGGAGTGGGTGCCGTTGTTGTTGATGATGCTGTTGATGTTGTTGTTTTCTCCCCCTTCGGACTCGGTGATTCGGGATACAAACCCGCCTCAGAAGAAGTGGCTTTTCTGCTGCTCTCTGAACGCCCAACGGACGACGCACGCGCTCGACCGTTGGAGAGACAAATAAATAAATAAATAAATAAATAAGTAAGTAAATAAATAATTTTTAAAATGAGGAGCCGCGCGAGGTGAAGGAGGAAAAAAAATCTCACGAGGCGCTGCTGCTGCTGTTGCTGATGCTGCTCGCGCTCTAGCTCACTCCCTCGCCTCACTCACTCACTGCGCCTCGAGACGGAACGCGCGCGTGTGACTGGAGATTTCGCGCGTGCCGGGAATTTGCGCGCTTAACTGGTCAAAAAAAATTAAATAATAAAGCGCGATAGAGGGGGGGGGGGAGAAAGTGCTGCTGGTCGCGCGCACGGATCGCTCACCTCACCCCCCTTGCTCGAGTCGCCGAAGAAGCACGTGTAGCCTTAAAAAATGAATGAGGGTAACTGAATGACCACCGGAGAAGAGAAACGAGAGCACGCACACGCGTAAATGTATGCACACATCCATATACCCTTATACGCTCACGCGCGCGCGCGCGGATGAAAACTGCAAGAAACCAGCGGCTCTGTGGCGCGCGCGCATCTGTGTTTTTAACCCGTGCACATCAGACACGCTCGTGTCCGGAGATTATTTATTTCATTATGGTGCAACTATGGCAACCTGCATTAAAAAAAAAATAAAAAATCCTGCCCTTTCCCCCGTGTTCATCCCCAGAATGAACACCTCCAGTGTTTTCTCAGTACCTGCGCAGCTGAATTACACCCAATCGCAAGTTTACTCTTACAGCGTTAAATTAACACCTTAGGTAAAAATGTTCACTCAATACATAAATAAACGCAGGAAGTGTTGGATTTACTCTTATAGTGATGAATTAACACCCTAGGTATTAATGTTCACTTAATACCTAAAAAAAGACCTAAGTGTTGAGTTGACTCTCAAAAGGATGAATTAACACCTTCAGAATTAATATTCACTCAATACTCAAACACCTGAAGTGACACCTTTTGAATTAATGTTCACTCAGGACCTACAGCAATAAATTAACACCTGAAGTGTTGAGTTTACATTTACAGTGATGGATTAACACCTTATTAATGTTCACCCAATATCTACAGCATTAAAAGAACACCGGAAATGGTGGGTTTAACCCTACTGTGATGAAGTATCACCATATGTCGGCTATTAAAGTTGTTAGATGAACACTGTGTTGATTTAGCACCTTATATATTAATGTTCACTTAATACCAACAGTCTTAAATTAAACACTGTTTATACAAAGTGTTAAATTAACACTTTGCTTTTAATGTTCACATTATCCCTATGGTGTAAGATGAACACATTTGGTGTTGTGTTAATTCTTACAGTATTGAATGAGCCCGGTACTTCTAACTAGGGTGTTGTTTGTTGCAGCAGTTAAAGGTGTTAATTCCAGACTGTGGATGCATATTCAACACTGGATTCATAATCAAATAAAAAACACTACATGGATTAACAATTAACAGTGTTAACTCCAGATTGTGGGTATTTATTCAACATTAAAGATGTTAATACCAGACTGCAGGTATTGATTTAAAATTAAAGGTCTTAGTTCAGCACTGTGGGTATTGAATCACCATCATACATGTATTAATTCCAGACTGTGGATATTGATTCAACATTAAAGATGTTCATAGACTGTGGGTATTGATTAATCATTACAGGTTTTAATTCCAGATTGGTGTATTGATTCTACAATAAAGGTATTAGTTCCAGATGTGCGTATTGTGTCATCATCATTACTGGTGGTGTTCATTCCAGACTTAAATGTGTTGAATTAACACTGTGGGTATTGATTCAACATGAAAGGCATTAATTCCATGCTGTAGGTATTGATGCAGCATTACAGGTGTTAATGCCAGGCTGTGGGTATTAATGTAAAATCAAAGGTGTTAATTCCTATTGGAGTTAATATATAATTACAGAGCTTATTTCCAGATTTGTGTATTGATTCATATTTAAGGGTATTAACACTGTGATTCATCCTATTAATTCCAGGCTGCGAGTATTGATTACACATTTAAATCTAATGTTAAATCAGGTGTTAAATCTAGAAGTGATTCATCATTACAGGTTTTAATTCCAGATTGATTTATTGATACATATTTAAAGGTGTTAGTTCCAGATATCCATATTGATTCTACACTAAATGCATTAGTTTCAGATTCTAACTGTTGATTCAACATTAAAAGTGTTGATTTAACTCTGCCAGTATTGATCCAACACTGCAGGTGTTAATTCCAGACTGCATGTGTTGATTCAACTTTACAGGCTATTACAGTGTTTCATTACATTACAGGTGTTAATTCCAGACCGTGGGTATTGAGGCAACGCTAAAAGTGCTGACTTAAGACTTTAGGTCTTGATTCATCATTAAATGTGTTAATTCCAGATAGTAGGTATTGATTCAACACTGGAAAACATTTTTACATTATATAATGTAAAAATGTATAAAAATACTGTTTGAATTATTTAATGAGATACAGTTGGCTTTTCTATCCTATCTATTTTTGTTTGAAAGAATTTTTAAGCTCAGAAGTTGTTAAAGAAGAAATACTAAGGTTTCAGTATCTCTACTTCTACACACACACACACACACACACACACACACACACACACACACACACACTGAAAAACTAACATTAAAAAGCAAAAGGCAAGGTGTCCCCAAACTTCTGACTGGCATGTTTATATATATACACCGTATTGACTGTACAATTTGGCGATTTCCTGGTGCAATTGTTCAATTAATACCTATCGTTTTGAATTAACCCCTGCAGTTGCACTCCGACAGCGGCGATTTAACACCTACAAGTGTTCAATTAATACCTACAGTTCTTTTTTAACCCCTGTAGAGTTGGATTAATTCCTACAGTGATACATTACTACCTAGTGCACCATATTACCTCTTACAATGTGTGCATCAATCCTATTCAAATCAATCATTTATCCTTTTCTGTGCCTAAACACACATTTAACGCAAATATGATCTGGAATAACATTCAGGATGAACTGGTATTTAACCTGGTAATGAATGTTGGCGGGAAGGCATAACTTATATCCTCGTGATGTACACAGCTTTTTGGATTTTGTTGTTGTTGTTGTTAAAATTTCCTTTATCTTGATAAATCTCTGTGAAATCTCTGCAGAATTAACACATATAGCATCTAGCACATTTACAGTGTTTAATTTCAACCAACAATAGACAGTTTAAGTCTAACTGCATGAATAATCACTATTGTAGTGTTGTACTTGAGTTTTTTTTTAAATAGAATATTAAAGTGCACATTGTACACATGTGCTATAAAATAAATCTTCGAAACATTTAACCACTTGCAGTGGTTTCTAGGAGAAAGAAAAATACTACGAATCTAGGAACTGCAGGAAGTGAGGTATCCTTCAGGAATGACACATTATTTCCAGACAACTCCTTTATCAGCTGTATGAGAAAAGTGCTTCTGAAGTTGTGGGATTTCAGACCAGTGTATATTTACACTGTACAAATATTATAACCAAAAGGACCTTAGAGTATATTGATGTATTTGGGAGCTGTTTTATAATGACTGAAGGTAAAAACTTGAGAATCTTTATGTTTGGAGAATAATTATAACACATTCAGAAGGACAAAGTTATGTATGCGTTGACTAGCTGTTAATAATCAAATATGCACACTGAAAACTATTGGAGTGAAATATACTCAAGAAAAGTAGTGTGGTAACAATTCCAACACAAAAAACAAACTTTAACTAAGTATATTTTCAGTGAGGTTTACATCCCACCAAAATAAATAATGTAAGTATCTTTACCTAGCAATTTTCTTCTTTTATAAGTGCAAGTTATTGAAATTTGAATTAAATAAACTACATAAATCAATAATAAAGATGATAATAATCATCAGTAATACTTTGTTACTAATATCTTTAATAGTTCAGCCAGATATAGCAGATCAGCATTCATAAAGCACAGATTCATGAAACACTTGCTCTTTCAAAACATTTCATAAAATGCCTTAAAGGGGGCCGGCTCACCTTTCACCTGCACCAAGTAGTGAGTCATCATTTTCAGTGCCATCCCTATTCCAAAAACCATCCATCACACCGTCACATGTGAAACTGAAGATGCTTTATCAAAACATCTATATTTTAAATTCTTTTGACCGATCCTTTCAGTTTTTGTATGGTTATTCCGGACGGAATGGACCCGAACCAGCCTTGGCTGTCTCACAGGCGGCAGCGAAGGAAAGAAAAGATAAGGCATATTTTGTTCAAAGCTTCCACATATGAAATGTAGATGACGAAACATTGGAGATGGGTTTCCAAGGGATCACTAACAGTGAAATTGCGGAAACAACAAAAACAAAAACAACACATTGGACTCTGGGAGGGATAAGACGGCCTGTTTAAAGCTGAAACGAAATGAAATATTGAAAACAAACCCTCCATAATGCTCAAAATTATATCAGGTTTAAAGGTTTGTGAACGTGTATGCAAATCAAGTTCAAAGACCACACCCCCTTGTTAGCATGCAATTGGTTCAAGTAAATATTACCGCTTTTTTCTAGTTTTGGGATCACTTGCAAAAAACTAAATAAATAAATAAATTCGACCCAGTAAAGTCAGTTAAATATACACTTTCAGTTGTAGCCACATGTACATGATACATTTTATCAGGCCACATTATATTTACATGATAAGTTAGTACATAACTTCTAAAAAATTTCTAATAATTTGGGTTTCTTTTTGCATAAAAATCACAGATTTGTTTTTGCCACATTTTCTGACCCACTGAATCTGTTTTTCGTGCACTATTTCACTACATTTTACTTGTCATATAATGAAGAAACTGAAAGAAATCTGTAAAATCAGCATGATATACTTTATAAAAAAATATTACATTACAAAATGTGAAGCTTTATATTTTTCTTCTGCTGGTGACATCTGAGGTTTTATTTGGATATTTTGCTTTTTTTTTTTAGCAGTTTTGGTGTTTTTTTAGCACCAGTAAGTAATATTAACATAAAGGTTTAAAAGATGATTAGGTTCGAAAGATCTCAGATTAAAACAACAAAACCAACAACACAAGGCTAATGCTAAATCCCATGTGCAACACGTATGGTGACTCAGAGTATACATGTAATAATACACAACACAAAGTCTCTCTTAAGTGCAATAAAAGGGCCTTATATACAGTATAATATTCACCTTTTATATTTGTCTTGTAAGTGCTTTTTGTGTCGTAATTTGGATTTATGTTGTTTGCGCCTGTGCTGGTTTTCACATTATGGTCATTTGTATTTAAGTTTTTTTGTTGTACTTTTGGTAAATTTTGTTAGGCAGCAGAATTTTGTTATATCAAACACAATGACAGTAAACCAGTAAGTAAGTAAGACAGTTTCCACATACTGTCTCAGTACCAGTCAATATAGATATCAGAAAAAGATCAATTGTTTGGTGCAATGGGTGCAAAATGATTCGAGTTGATCAAAAAATGATTAATTAATTAATTCCCTTTAAAATATGTGGTTGTTTGTTAAATTTGGCACAGCCAATCCAGAGAAATTACTGAAAATGTTTATGGTATCATCATCATTTTAAGAGAAAATCAAGTTTGGAGAAAATCTGGAGAAAACTTTGGGAAATTAATGCATAGCAACCAGATTGTTGTCATGTTTAGTCATATTTGTAGGTTGTTATTTGTAGGTTGTTTTACGGTATAATACTTTGGTGATGGACACAGTACAGATTAAGGAATGTACTTACGCATAAGTGGAAATCACAGGTGGGACACGGGGAGGAAAGTTTGCCCCCCCCCCAATACATCATTGTAAATAAAACTATGTAATTTACATTTTAATAATAACATGTACTGAAAGAACCTATACAAATTATAAATAAAGCAATGCATTTTTCAAATTTCAAAATATTCACCCCCCACCCCCCTGCCACACAGTGGTTTGGTCCACTGCCTACTACTCAGGAGTAGCCAAAATGGCAGAGAAAAGGAAAGGGGATATACGGTCGTTTTTCAGTGCACCAAAACGCTAAGTAAGTTAGTAAAGTCCCAGTAACATCTAAGGCACATTTTAGTTGATTTAGTTGGTTATTTATTGTAGGATTACTTTAGAGCTGTATTATTTTGAGCTTCATATTCTTTCAAAGCTACTGAAGCAGATTAGTGCAGTAACACATATGACTTTATAATGTATTTGAAACATTTGATCACTTATCCTTGTTACCAACCAGTTATCTAGCAGCCCACATGTAACACTGATAAGGATTTCCTTTATATTCATTTAATACATATACAACACTTTTGGCGGCATCTTTGTGACCCCCCTCCCTGATATTGCTCTTGGGAAATATTTCTGTCTCAGATACTGCAAAACAGCAAAGACTGGAATGGAATTCGGGAAAGAAATGTATTTTTTTGGAACTTAAAATGTTTATGTATAAAGAGACCTAAGTCTTTTTTCTACGTTTAGGATTGATTTTATTAAATTTATTCTTTTTACTGCATTATATTTTCCACACACAGACACAGGGAGCACATTTTAAACCTTCATCAATCAGATCTGTCAGATCTGTGCCGTCTTGTGATATCTTCACCATTCCTCTTCCTCCTCCCTGTTTACAAATCTAATTAAAACAACTTACAACTTCATTTTCTTCATCCTGCTGGCCTTTTTCCTTCTGTTGTTCTTTATACAGTGACCTTAATTTGCAGAAATACACTGTATTAATTATTGATATAAAAATCATTTCAACTATTAAATTATTTAAACTAATTTGTTAGGTAATTAAGCAACATATAAAACAAATTATATACACTTTTGGGTTTTTTTTTTGTTTTTATTATTTTTTGTTTATTTAATTACACACAATTTTATATGATTTATTTATGCATCCAAGCCAATCAATAAAGAATAGTTAAGCTCTAATTTAAAAATTAATTACTGAAGCTGAGATTAGCTTCAAAAGGCAACCTAAATAATAATAATAATAATAATAATAATAATAATAATAATAATCTGGACAATACAGATAATTTATACATGCAATCTTTTTTCCTTCAATTAACCAATTAAGATAATTTCCACATGAATACATATAAGGGTGAAGATTTTTTAAATTCTGTGCATGTCTAATAATTTTTTAACTACAAAATTTATATTAGGCATACTAGCAAACAAACAATATTTCACACTTTCAATTCTGCACATTTTCCACTTTTCTACAGTTGGTTTCGGTAGAGTCATCAAAAAATGTGGGGCATTATAATATAGTGGTGACAAAATGGCAGGTATAGTAGATATAAATCAGTAAGTATATAAACAAACAAGCAAATAAACAAACAAACTTTTATTAACCCTGGATGGTGGAATTAAAGTGTCAGAATAAGAGTAAGATGATTATGTAAATTAATAAATAAATATATGCGTAAATTATTCATTAGATAGATAGATAGATAAATAGACACCTTAGATGGAAAATCAAGACGTTGGTAATTTAGGAAAATTCCTCGTTCTTCCTTCTCGGCTTATTTTAAAGAAAACCAGAGAACAGAGGAGTGCCAGCAGCAGTGGAATAATGCGTCAAGGCATTTTAAATGTAGAATATTGTTTCCAAGCAAATAAAGCCGTTTGGTTTTTTAATATGTTAAGTTATTGAAATCTGACAAAGGACATTCTCATTAAAAAAAAAAAAAAAAAGGAAAATGTTAGACTGGTGGAGGACATGTAGACACATGAATTGCTTGTGGCTGAATAGATATTGATTTGATGGGTGTTTTTCTTTTCTTTAACGATGTGTAAAGCAGTGCTAAGCAAGTGTGTAAGGTGTAAATCCATACCAGGTCTGCCACGCCAGGTCTGTTTAGCCTCTGACTGATGCCCTTAAACACTAAACATCTGAGCTAAACTCTTGGACTATAGTGAGTTTCATGTATTGGGTATAGAACTGTGCCAAATATGTGATCTTAAAGCCTGAAGACATCACACAGCTTGCCTTTTACTGAAGGAAAAAAGTAAAAAAATTTTTTAGCAGTGTGGAATGGTTATTCATTTGGTCTAAAGCTGCAGAGGATAAGCCAGGCTAAAAAGCACACCTGAGAAGAGAGATGATAAAAACAAAGAGTACGTTGTGTGTGAGATGAAGTGAGTGAAGAGGTATAAAGAACCATGGCCCATTTCCTTCCTCGTCTGAAAGGCAGCAGTGGTGCTCCAGTGTGAGTTTAATCACAAGCTGAATGAGGACTGCATCATGCATACGATGTAAAGTACACCACACCAGAGCCGAATATAATATTCCTTTAACTGTCCCATAGTGACACATTCTCATTACAGAGGCTGCGTGCATCTAAAAGCTTCTCAACACCCGGTCATGCTGCGCTTATTGAAAATCAAACGGTTTATTATGCCGCCGTGAGTTTTATTTCTCCTCCAGCGTAGCAGTTTGGGAATATGTAGTCACCGTCCTCATAAACTCGCAGTAACAAGAAAACAGAGAACGGAATAATAACTCTGAAGATTGCCCTGCAAGTCTGTGAAAAGCGCACACAGGGGGACAACTAGCAGACGCGCCTCAAACTGAGAAAATAAAGTACGCTTTAGCTTTATTGAAATTCCCAGTTCTTTCAGCGCTCAAATGAGAGGGTTACTCGTGTCTGGGAAATCAAGTTAATCTCTATTTCAGCTTTTAGAGGTGTAAAAATTATGCTAACTCTCTCTTTCTCTCTTTCTCTTGGTCTCTTATTTTTTTTCCTCAGACACCGTGTTTCTTTTTCTTCCTTTATCCTGTTCAGGAGACAGCACTGTCCAAAGGCCCTTAGTTAGTTCTGCTTGGTGAACCGGCCCGTCTTTTTCTTTCTCTTCGCTAAGAATCTCAGTCGTCCAGATGACAGTGAACAAGACAACAGCGTCTTCTGCATGCCAGATATGAACTAGACAAAAATCCAGGAAATGAACAGTAGAGTATGAAACCGACGGCAGGCTGTGTTACTCACAGCTTCACCTCAGTCCTTGAGAGCAATCCAATAAAGGCAGAACAAATGAACATTTACAGTTTATTTACAGAGATTGTACATTATTTGCTCAACATACGCCGCTTTTGACTTGGAAGAACACGTGGATGCTTCCGGGTCCGTCTTCTGTTGTCCAGCTAACACCAGCGAGTGATTAGTGATGTATATTTCCCTGCTCAAACCAGCAAACTGTTAGAGGTTTAACAAGCAAATATATGTGTATGTCGATTGCTAATACACAGTATAACTCATTTAAAGTTCCAGCAGTGTTGCTTTATTTACTGCTGATGCCGTGATATTGATTTTCATCTATGTCATGTACTGAACTCAGGATTGAGTTTGATTTTCTTTGTTAGTTCCTAGTCGAAATGAGGAATTCCAAGTTATGAGTTTTAATTCAAATGCAGCAGTAGGCTTTAGGGTGAATCAATTTTTTGGATTTTAGATACTGTATTAATCCCCGAGGGGGTATTAAGCTCTGCATTTAACCCATCCAAGAAGTGGACACACACATACACACGCAGATTAAGCGAGCAGAGACATACCCGGAGCAGTGGGCAGCCACGCTGCGGCGCCCGGGGAGCAGTTAGGGGTTTGCTTCAGGCCACTTTAGTTGTGGATGTATAAGGAAGGGAAAGCGCTGTTCATTCACTCTCCCCACCCACGCGTTTTTTCCTTTCCAGGGAATCGAATTGGCAACCTTTCAGTCACCAAACCTGCTTCTCTAACCTCTAGGCTAAATAATTAACAACAACAACAACAACAAACCATCTTATTATAAACAAAACTAATCTTTGTGATCCATTGCACTCAGAACTCAAAGTTCTGAATCAGTTTTCCCAAATTCCAATCTAAACTCATTCCAGTGAGTCAGCTCGGAAAAACACACGGATAACCAGGTCAAGGTCATAGCTGTACAGATATTCTGTGAATCTGATATAAAGATCTACAGAATGAATTTCTCTGTCATTAGAGAAATGAGAACTGACGTGTAATGTACAGTGAGTGATCGGTCACAATGCTTTTATCACTTTAGCAAAAAATAGTGCTGAAATCAACAGAATTAGATTGGACAAGATTACTTTATATTCACTATTTGAGTACAGGTACAAAGCCAGTGAAATGCAATTTGCATCTATCCAGAAGTGCAAAATATAGCATCATGCTACAAATCTGAATTTGCAAAATTGTTAAAAAAAATCTTTTCACAACACAAAAGCTACAAATTAAGTAAAATCAAGCAGAAAACAACACAAAAGGAAATGACCGTGTGCTTGCCCTGCCGTACTGTTTTGACATCAGGTTTGTATACACCAGACTCACACTAAGTGCGTGCTGGCTGAATTGTCGCCTGGAAATTCCGAGCTGAACGACGGCTTCGTTGCACTTTTTGACTTTTACACCTAAGCTAACAAAACAGGATAGAAAGGATGTGCCCTAAAAAAAAAAATGGAAGCTCACGTCGACAAATAACTAACCGGAAAGAACGACTACACACACACACACACACACACACACACGCACGCGTACAATCCAAACACAAAACACTCTGCGAGCAAATCGCTCTCTTCAAAATAAATAAACCACTAATTAAAAATTTAACATTCACTTAAGCCTCGTGTTCTTTCCAGGGCGGTGTGACCCTGCAGAGGGGAAAAATACAGGAGGTTGTTTTTCCAACATCACACATTTTATTAATTATTTGCTTGGATTCCTTTCCCTAATTAACATGAAACATGGTTAAAACAGTTGTCATGGTGTTCTCTTGTCCCTGAGGTGAACTAAAAGTGTCAAGAATGACTGGTGTTTGTAATTCTGAACCAGAAAGGTAATGTCTTGCTCGTTCCATCTCTTATTTATTCTGTGACAGTTTCTCCCAGACATCAATGGGAAAAACAGACAATGTTTTTGGGACTAAGTCGTGATGCAGCATGAGCAGCAGGTCGAAAAGATGCGTTTGGCTGGCTTCATGCATCTCAGAGAAAGGTTGGTAAGGAAGACCTGACTGACGGGTGAGAATCGGTCATGGCTAATTTAGAGAGAAAATCTGGGGAAAAAAACAGCATAACATTTAGAAACAATCTGCAGCATGGTGAAATGTCAGTCATGGTTCTGTAATTCTCAGATAAAGCTGGACACTTTGTGCTGTCGTCACGTCACGGAGTGGAGATGAATACATGCAGATGCATGTGGAGATCATTTATTATGTGAAGTACACACAAAACAACCAAAACAAGAACCATAAACATGAACTGTGGGTACAAGGCAAAAATATACACACTATAAAGGGGGGATCCAATTGAATAAACGAATCTGCAGTGGCAGAGCGTAGCACACCGCTCAGACCATAATCATTCTGTAACTTAAACAAAGTTCTAGCTTGTTCTAAGTGACGTGACAACAATTAAAAAAAACTTGTTCGGTTTGGGTCCATGACACACTGTGTTCACAAAAAACCTCACAGAGAATATCATCATTTAGTGCAGGGCCACACTGAGCATGTCGTACATGGTCATCTTGAACCAACGCTCTGCTCCTACATCACTAGCATAATGCTAACCATAGCAAACAACAGACAATCTACTGCTACCAACGCTGGTCAGTGTTTACCCGTGCGCTTACACCAGATGTCAACAAGTCACTGTGTCTCTGTCACTAGATGTGGCTTTCTGCCAATTTGTGGGTGTTTTTAGCTTAGTTTTTAGGAAGTGGGCTAAGTATACATTATATTTCATATTTATTTATGTTACATTTATGTCATCTTTGCTATATTCATCGTGGAGTTTGCATTTTCTTAAAGGCAGGCAAATTAATATATCACCCAATATATGCGTGAACCCACAAATCAGGTGTGCTCCCAATGAAAAATATGTTTTGGAGGGAATTTATTTTCCTAGAAATAGTGTGATCTGGCTCAGACACTGCCGTTTCATCATGGACTGCAAAGCAGCATTCGCCATCATAAACGCCAGCGGCTATGGGAACTAAAATGCTAGCATAGGAACTAAAAGTTTTAAAAAAATGTTTCATAGCAAAAGAATATAGGAGGAACACATCTACTCTCTGATTGGCCAACGCATGACTCTGTCGCTGCCCATTTACGTAAATTTGACTTTGCTCAACTTTTTTTAGTCGTCAAGTCTTTTCAAATTTTTCAAAGTCAAATTTTTCAAAGTCTTTTCGTCAAGTCAACAATTTTATTGCACCATGTTGCTCAGTGTAGCTCGGCCGCTACTGGAATTGAATGACTTCTGGTTGCTTTGTTGCATAGGGTAAGCGATACCGTGTCACACACGACAACAAACAACAAACAAACTACAACAAAAGCCTGACATTTGCTGCGTTCCGTTCCACAATGTACATGAACAGGACTCCCTACTTCCTGCTCCCTGTTCAGGGAATGTTCGTAAAGGGAAGTTTCCTCGACATGAGTTCCTTCATTCGGAAACCCATGTCACCATCACAGATGCCACTTCCTCCATGTTTTACTTTTGCTTTTTAATTTGACGCACATTGAGTCTATGCTTGTCATAAGAAAAGTGCTATATAACTACACCAATCAGCCATAGCATCAAAACCACAGACAGATGAAGTGAATAACATTGATTATCTCGTTATAATGGTACCGGTCAAGAGGTGGGATATATCAGGCAGGAAGTGAACAGTGAGCCCTCGAAGTTTATGTTCAAGTTCAAGTTCAAGTGGCTTTTATTGTCATTTCAACCATATACATGAGGTACGGTGTATAGTGAAACGAGACAACGTTTCTGCAGGACCAAGGTGCTACATATAAGACAACACAGAAGTACAAAAGGTGCATGTGTGCAACAGAAGACGACATAAAGTGCATGTGTGCAAACATGTGCAAACATGGCAAAAACATCATAAAGTGTGGGAGTTTGTGCTGGAATAGCAGGAAAAATGGACAAGCGTTAGGATCTGAGTGCCTTTGACAAGGGCCAAATTGTGATAGCTAGTCAACTGGGTCAGAGAATCTCCAAAACGGCAGGTCTTGTGGGGTTTTCCAGGTATGCAGTGGTTAGTATCTACCAAAAAATCTGTCCAAGAAAGGACAACCTGTGAAACAGTGACAGGGTCATGGGAGCCCAAGGTTCACTGATGTGTGTGGGAAGTGAAGGCTAACCGATCTGGTCCGATACCACAGAAGAGCTACTGTAGCACAAATTGCTGGAAAGGTTAATGCTGGCTCTGATAGAAAGGTGTCAGAACACACAGTGTATCACAGCTTGCTGTGTTTGGGGATGCAGAGCGATCAGAGTGCCCATGCTGACCCCTGTCCACCACCGAAAGCATCTACAATGAGCACGTGAGAATCAGAACTGGACTTCGTGTGGATGTTACTTTGACCCGTACCACCTGCCTAAACACTGTTGCAGACCAAGTACACACCTTCATGGTAACGGTATTCCCTAATGGCAGGGGCCTCTTTCAGCAGGGTAATCTGCCCTGACACACTGCAAAAATTGTTCAGGAATGGTTTGAGGAACATGACAAAGAGTTCAAGGTCTTTGAACTCGACCTCCAAATTCCTCAGATCTCAATCTGATCGAGCATCTGTGGGATTCGCAGGACAAACAAGTCTGATACATGGAGGCCCCACCTCACGGCTTAACGGATCCGGTGCTGGAGTCCATGTCTCGATTGGTCAGAGCTGTTCTGGTGGTACAAGGGGGACCTACACAATATTAGGAAGGTGGTTGTAATGTTATGGCTGATCGGTGTAAACTTGACTTACACTACTGACTTGACTTCACACTACTGAAAAAAAAATGTGAATATATATTCAAACAAAGACTGATACCATTACAAAACAAATACAACTGAAGTGTATGTAACTTGTGAATAAATGTGATTTGATTAATTTACAAGATGTGCTAAAGAGATTAATATTATGCAGGTTATTTACAAATTATTATGTAATATTAATATTATGTCATGATGATAACAGTAGTTACAATGTCAACTTACAGACAGTAAACACCTTTGCAAGCTCCATTTTTCTTGGCACTCCAGAGGCACAATGACTGATGGGTGAACTGATGAACCATTGTTCAGTTATTCTCAACACAGTTCACAGTTCCCTTGAGATGCTGAAAAACTAGAACTTGAATAGTGGTGCTAACAAGGCATAACGAGACACAGGTGAGAGTGATCAGTGAGACATGCGGTGTGCTGGGGCTGATGGGTAATGTAGTCCTGCGCACATTGGCGCTACCGTGACGTTCGTTATTTTGTCAAGACAATAACACCTCAATTTCTTGCCCTCCATGTTTTCAAAGAAAGCAAGAAACTTTTATCAACCTCAACCTTGACAATATTCTACGCATTTAGATGTGTCTTGATGTAGCATTGCTACCCCCTCTCCGCGAAAACACTTATCGTTCATGCGGTAAGCATGACAAAATGCTGAACACTGTTACTTTATTCATTAAGAAATATTTTTATTTCAAATTTGTAAACTACATTCCTTCAGTCGGGTTGTGTGTTAAAAGCTGTCTATATCCATTTGATCTTCCCTCTATCAAGTATCTCTGCCAGGAACGAATCAGAAAACGTTACAATAATATCTTCATGCCAATGCTGAGAGAGAAGTACAGTCTGGCCACCACACTGTAGTCAAATTAAACCCTTGGGGCAAACACGAAAACATGAAGACACTTTAATCCTATTTCCATGAATTTAATGTTGAGGATTCTGTATAATAACGTACAAATTGAACATTACTATTCCCGCTTTGCGTTAAAGTAGCCATGCTAAATCCTTGTTTAACACGCATACACTGACATACACTATGCCGTCAGTTTATTAGGCACACTGAATTAAGCACCTCAGGCTATCCGAGGAAAATACATGTTCTTGGGAAATGTTTATTGGATGTAAAGGGGAAAAAACAATATATGGGAATAGAATAGAAAGCATGTAAGTGATGCAATAGAACAGAGAAGAATGTTTTGTCTCCGTGGTGTTAAGTAAGGAATGAAACACTGCATGTGGGGCTGTTAGAGGAAAATATTCAATGACAGGGGGATGTGATGAAACCACAACCATATACTAAACGTATTAAAGATTAAACATGCTTGCGATAGACAGTCGTTCTCTCACCAGCCAATCTTCTTTTTTCTCTCGTAAAGCTTGTCTTGTGACTGAGAAACCGCAAAGCGTAAACTCCTGTCCTGAGGATGTCGGAAATCTTAAATTCATAGCTGACTGTTAGAAAGCGCTGACACTGGAGACTTCTTCCCACTAGATTGATGATTATGCATTTTTTAATCTGTTTATGTGGAATGTCAGTGAGCTGTTACAGTGGAAACAATAATGTGTTAGAACTACTGTCAGGGTTGCTGTTATAAGAAATTAATCAACACCTTCTGACTAACCAGTGGTATAAGTGAGAATTTCTGTAGGAAATATATAAAAAAATCTTAATTGCTATTGATTGATGGTTTGTTTTGGGTTATCGATCAGGATGGAGGTTCGATTTAAAACTAACTAAAGTGTCCCTGCTCTTTGAGTCTTAATCGAGTGTTCTGTGTGTTTAGGGAGTCGTTATCGTGCTGCATTAGTCGTGATACCCATCACTCCTTCCCCTTACACGTCACCTCTGGGGTGGAAGTGTGTATTACCTGTGATCAGCTGATACATCAGGGAAACCGAGAGAAGGTCACTGAGTTTGGGTCGCTCCATCAAAATGAAAGACGTGGCGAGACACTTCACAGGCTACAGACCTAGCATTAATAATGTCGCAGTTTGCGTTTCTCGTCATTGCCATAGCAACAGTCGAGTCCGGAAAAGTTAAACAGAGCGAGGTCGTCCGCACTTTCGCAACTTAGGAACCCTGTGGAGTGAAGGTCATGCTTTAAACTCCTAGAAATTTTCTACATCAACAGGTTTCACCTCCTGCAGCTTCAGAAGGATGTTTGCTTATATACTTCTTGAAGGACTTTTACTCAAAAATATCCTGAGTCTCTGAAAACCTTGGGTGCGTTTTTTTTCCCCTGCGTCTGCATTTATTACTGAAGTGCACTACGGTTACTTCTTACAATATACAATATTATGTATTGGCACTCTTCATGAAAATGATTAAAAATGAATATATAAAAAGAGTAGCAGATGCAATAAGTGACATTTGAAGACATTTGAATGAAGAAATTTTGCACGTGAGTATTTTATTTCTATGTGAAACAGGACATGACTGAGAGCATATAAAAATAAAAAAAAACAAAAAAAAAAGTTTTTTTTATGACCAACAATTTGCTCACTTTTATTTAAAACATTCCTAAGGAGTGTCAATAATTGTCTCACCTACATTTTCAAGAGAAAATACTAGAAATTATTTCATGAAGTAGTTCTAATGAAAATGATAAATATAGCCTCTTATTGTTCGGGAAAATTTGATCATTGTGCGAAATTTTTATTTTTCCTTTAAGAAAATATAACATATAAAGTTGTCAGGTTAGGAAGCAAGGTCAAAACACAGACTGTGGTCAAAATCCTAGACAGACCAGTCTAACAAAGATTATGACTATGGCGAGATCAAAGAAATGAGACACAAAGCCTAGGCATTAACTTTCAATTACTCTAACACTTCTCTAAGAAACTACATAAACAAGGAAACTTAAACAGCGTGACTGATAACAACTTAAAACATGTGCAAAGAATTAAGGGCACGTGAGGTGCAAAGGCTGATGGGAAATGTAGTTCAGGTGGTCAGTGTATTCAAATTCCCAAGAGCATAAGTGCTCTCCGGCTCTGACGTGAAAACCCCCCCTCTGAGGAGGGCTCGCGCTGCTCCTAATCCCAACACAAGGCAACCCTGGCCCACCGGTCAGCCTGAAGTCCGAGACCAAGCACCAACCCGGCGCGACGGCCACAGTGAAGCCTGACGGGGAAGTGAATGATGTCGAAGGCACAGCAGGAGGTGAGAGCGATGTACCAAGCAAGGAAAGGGGGAGGAGCAAGGTCCACGTGGAGCCAGGAGGCGGAGTGACACCTAAGGCAGAGTCAGGGGGCGGCGCGAACCGGGAACCGGAACCGGGATGTAACGTCCGAGGCTGGAGAATGAGGTGGAAGCGGCACAGGGTGACAGGGCTGTTTGCAATGATAAGATGAAATGATAGGATTAGGGTTGAACAGTACAGATCAACACCTACTGTTTATTATAATTAACAATAAATCCTGGGTAGAAAGTAATTATGAGACTGAGATAATGGATGTTTTAGTTGTTTTCCAATTTAATATGTAAAATAATAACAAACCCATAAAGTGAAAAATAATGGTTCTCTAACACACACACACACACACACACACACACACACACACACACACACACACACACACACAAGTGTCTCCTGTAAGTGAAAGTGTACATTATTCCTATAGCCTATACATCATTAAAGACAAAAGGAAAGTGTGTGGCTTTGGTGTGAGTTTGGCTTTGTAATGCTGATTAAGATCAGATTGTTGTTGCTAAAACAAAAGTGCGTGAATTCAGATTTACATGCTGTTTGATCAAATAATTGAAGATAATGTCTCGGAGGCCCTGTCGGAGGAACCGTCAGGCCGCTTGAAATGCACAGCATGCAGTAACTGGTAATTGTCTAGGACTGTTTTCCAATACAAATCCACGCTCCAGTCAAGTGCATCGGGAGAAAAAAAATTTGGAGTGCATCACAGGATAGAGAGAGAAAGAGCGAGAGGGAAAATGAGAGTACCCTCCTTCATGGATCGTGCTCTTGTAAATCACTGGATGTTGACAGCTCGGGCCACAGTAAATACTTCCCCAGATTTGCATCATTCAAATAAAAACCTACCGGACTGCAAATAAATGTCAGATTAAACATTTATATTCAGCAGGCTGCATGCTTTCCTGATGGCATTAGAGTTGCAAACATGCTGAAAGTGCTGGGAATGCAAAAAACAACAACAACAACAACAACAACAACAGCAACAACAACAAAATTACACACAAGTAGGTTAATGTGTGTATGGAAGGCCACAGTAATGAAACACACAGTTCCACAGCTCACACACACACACACACACACAGACACACACACACACACACACACACACACACACACA